>JAUPMG010041450.1:0-14239 GCA_031762675.1 Pachysandra terminalis | reverse complement strand
CAATAGGACTTGGACAAATAATTACATAATTAAACAAGGGTAATTAAGGAAGTAATCAAAAACAACTAATTCTCTCTACAGTTTAAAATTCAAATTCAAACAAACCAATAGTGATAGAGTTTTAGTGGGCTAAGTAAGTATGAGAGAGGAGAGAGGAGAGAGGAGAGAGAGTGTGTCTCTAGCCTTGGACGTCCAAATAGAGGTGGAGGAAATTCTGGTTTTTTGGTTCTGCAGAAAGAGAAGATAAGGCCACTGGGAAAGAAAGAGAAAGTTGAAGTAATGGAGAAGAAGAGAAAACAGTATTGTAGGAAGAAAAAGGCCTGAGAAAGTGAGAATAAGAGCGAAGAGAAAAGGAGAGAGAGGAGAAAAGAGCTAAAGAAGAATGGAAAAGAATATATGGCTATGGGAAGAAATCTAGTAAGAACAAGAAAAAGGAAGAGAGTGAAGAAAAGGAAGAAGTCGGATATGATGATTATGAAGAAAGCGATGATGATGATGATGATGATGATTGACTAGAGGAATGAGACAAAGGGAAAAGTACACGGATGAGACAACACTTGAAGAGACAGGAAAATCTGTAAGAGTGTAGGGATTACTATTGAACTAGAAGATGTAGGGACTTCCTGCGTTTCTACGGTATTTATATTTATGGATGATTTCAAAGCTATAGGTATAGATTGATGCATGACCTTGAATGAAAGCATATTAGATTAATGATCTAATGAAACTAGCATGAATATATTTTATATTATTTTTGGATGATTTATATGTTAGAACTAAGTTCCTGTGCATATTGATATTCTGGTGTATTTTCAGATCTAATGTGATTTGTTTAGGGATTTACTTGTTTTGATTTATAGAATTAATAAGCTATTGAGTGTTCGATGTTTGGATCATGTGAATAGATTTTAAGGATTTATTTATAATGATTTAATCCATAGAAAATATGTATTTTTAGTATGGGCACGAAACTCTAGGTGAAAAGAATTTTGCTAAATTTATACGTTCGGCAGGAGTGACAGTAGCTACTGAAATACCTGCCGAAAACCCTAAAAATATCAAACTCTCGGAACTGTCTACCGAGGCTCGGCAGCAATACTACCGAGAACTTCGGTAGGATCGTCGACAGCTACTGAGGTGCTGCCGAGGCCCAAACAAGGTCAAATTTTAGGGACATGTTCCCTATTGAGTTGTACACATGCCTGTATAGTTGGTTTGTCTGTAAAAGATCTAGATTTGGTCGAATTAGGAAAAGTATAGGAGAAGGTCTAAATTCAGGATTATTGAACATATCTGAATTGAATAAGAGGTGATATAAAATTAAAGGTTTCGGATATGATCATTGTACCTCAAAATAAGATTGTTATGATTAGAAAAGGTCACTTAGGATTTGATTGGCTGAATAATGCCTTTGGCATCTAAGTTTGACTTAGGTTGACTTGGTTTGACTTATGTTTGCCTTGTGTTGATTTGATGAAATCTTGTGTGTTGATTGAGGATACAGTGAGTATCCAGATTCGTGAATGTTGACTGTGTTTGATGATTATGACTTGTATTATGATCTGGATGGGTGGCTTTCTACCGTGGGTGAAAGTCCCTAAAAGGAAAGGTTTTGCAAGCCTAAGGTGTTTTCAGTCGTGGGCGAAAGACCTTAAAATGTGAAGGTTACTGATTAAGGTCTATTCCGCCTTGAGTGCAAGTCTCTAAAGGAATACGAAGGGTGGCTTTCTACCGTGGGTGCAAGTCCCTAAAAGAGCGGATTACTATCATAAGGTATTTCCTACCGTGGGTGCAAGCCCTTAAAGTGTGATGGTCTCAACAGGTGTGTTCTTCAGTGTGTGTGCAAGTCCCTAAAAGAACGGGTTATGACAGGTGTGTTCTTCCGTTGGTACAAGTCCCTAAAAGAACATGTTGCATGATTATGAATTGAATTGAGCATGTGATTGGGCTAGGCCTAGTCATACTTGCATTGCATTGAACTTCATCTCATCTCATCTCATAACTTCATCATACACTTGTGTTGCATTGCATATGATGAGTGATTGATTGAGTACATTATCATTAGTAACTTGTGTGAATAGATTGTGATCGTGGTTGTGGTTGTGATTGTGATTGTGATTGGCTAGGGGTATACTTCCACCGTGGGTGAAAGTTCCTAAAGGAATGTTGTGGCTTATGTTACTGATTACGGGTGTACTTCCATCATGGGTGAAAATCCCTAAAAGAATGTGGATTGGGTATTGATTGGTTACGAGTGTGATTTCACCGTGGGTGAAAGTTCCTAAGAAATGTTGATTGTGATTATTACTTGATTATGAGTACTTCACCGTGGGTGAAAGTCCATAAAAAAATGATGACTGTGACATGGTTGAACCATGAGATGATTGTTTGTACACATAGTGAAACTATGTGTATTATATATGATATTATGATGTGGTTACTTAGGTGTAGCATGGTGGAATCATGTAGTGATTATTATGTGTGTTGGTTGTGACATGGTGGAACCATGTGGATGTTGTTATAGAACATAGTATGACTATGTGAATATTATAATCCTTGTTTTGTGTCACATGGCGGTACCATGTGAGCACTTGCATGTATGTTATTTGGAACATGGTAGATCCATGTAGAATTTGGTTGAATATGATAGGATCATGTAGGTTGTATTAACATAGTGGAACTATGGGAATGGTGATTCATTGACTTGTTATAATATAATCGTGCGTGGTATCCATGTGAATTGTGAATTCATATGATGTTGTATTATCATACTAATATGTGAAATATTGTATGCATGAATTAACTGTATTGTTATGCATTCATAAAAGTAAGTATTGTAGTCTCATTGAATTTCTCTACAAAGCTTCGGCTGACCCTTTTTGTTGAAACAGGTAATCAGTTCATTTGATCTGCGGATATGGGGAGGAGATTTACTTTTTTCAGATACTTGATGGAATTGGTAGATGACACTTATTTTCTGTTTATAAACTTTGTTTTGACCCCACAGGGGCGTGAACTTGTAATAACTTAGTTGGATTTATTTTGGATAATTCTAACTTAGCTGGTATGGATGAGATTATGGTTTTAAATTACATAGACTTCCGCTGATTATGGTTTAGACTCTGAATAACCAGGATTATGGTTATGTATTTTGATTGGTTATCTGAGTCCACATGGTGGATCCGAAGGTTGTTCCTCGTAAATCCTCGAGATCTTATATCTCAGATTTGGGGCGTGACACCAGAAAGTACAGCTGGTAGTATTTATGCTGAAGGGGGAAGCCTACCATTGGTGGGAAATGGTGGAAAGAGCCCAAGGAGAAGTCAATGACTGGGGGGAGTTCAAGAGGCAGTACTTTGAGACGTACTTCCCAAGTAGCTACAAGAGATAGAAGGCCGCTAAGTTTCTTAAGCTGGTGCAAGGTTCACATTCGGTGGCTCATTATAAGGGGCAATTTGCGATGCTATCCCGCTTTACACCCCATGTAGTAGCTATTGAGGAGAAGAAAGCTGCTAAATTTGAGGAAAGATTGTGACCTGCAATCAGGTCTAAAATTGTCTCGCACGGTTTCAAGAATTACGCTCAAGTCTTGGAATGCGCTCGAAAAGTCGGGAGGGACAACGACCTATCTGCCCAGCAGCGGGAGACTTAAAGACCAGACCGGGGAAGGTTCCACCCGAACCACCACAAAGGATAGAAGAGGGTTAGATCTGATGACCACCATCATAGGGCAATTGTGGTGAGGCCGGATCCGGGGATAGAGGCTCCAATAGCAGCTCCATACATACAGCAGAGACCTCCAGTGATTTGCCACTATGGGTAAGGCCAGACACGTGAAGAAGTTCTACAATGAACGGATCCGAGCTAAGGGCCAAGGACCGAGGATTGATAATAGACCACTTCTGAGGGGGCAGGTCCATGCTTTGACAGATGGCACAGTTCAAAAGGATGACGGGGCTACGAATGCAGTGGTAGAAGGTACATTGACTATTTTTCATTCACATGCACACATATTATTTGACTCGGGTGCCACATTCTTTTATTTCTGCTCAATTCATGCATATGTTGGGTCTCGTACCATCGTTGATGAATGAACCTTTATGCATTACGAATCCAGTAGGGGGAGTGGTTACACTTAGTTGGATATGTCTTGATTGTGCAGTAAGAATGGGAGATCTCAACTTGGAGGCTGATTTGGTAGTGTTGACCATGCCAAACTTAGATATAATCCTAGGCATGGACTGGCTCGCCACTTACCATGCCAAGGTAGATTGCTTTGAGAAAGTGGTTATGTTTAAATTCCCTGATGGCGAGAGTATAAGAATTCTGGGAAACCAGAAGGATGCTCATCAGGAAGAATTTTTGGGATTGATGGAGGAGAGTAGAGAGTTATCTTTGGAGGAGATTCCGACTTTCCAGGAACGACAACCCTTGTCGAATTCCACAAGCTTCCTTGAGTTCTAAACATCACATAATGAACTTGATGACTCAACCTCACATTTAACTAAGTGAGACCCACTACTCTAAAGCTTACTCCAAGAGTAAGCAACAAATTTGTGTGAATACAAATCTAGTTTTCCAATACTCCTGTCCTATTTTTAATAAATCTTAAATTACAAGTATCTTTCAAATATACATACCTGGAGTCTAGAGGCATATCGGTGGATGATGTAATTCGGGAGTGGCCGATCATAGCATGTCTTCTAGTGACTACAGACATGATTGTGTTTAGCTGACAACCTTCCATGCAAGGGTTTGTAAAGATCAATTTTGATGGGTGCTCATTGGGCAATCTAAGCCTATTAGAAATTAGAGAATTATTTAGAGATCATAATGGATGTAGATTGTATGTCTTTTTCTGGCCATATGGGCGAGGGGAACTCTGTTAAAGCGGATGTGTGTATTCTGCTCACAAAATTAAGGGAAGCTAGGACCCTAGACAATATAAGGTTGGCTGTGGAAGGTGACTCATAGTGTAAAGGATCAGCCGATCTGGGTCCGGATCGGTTGATCCAACTCAGGATCGGCCAAGGACGATCCGCAATCCCAAAAACTTTAAAAAAATTGATGACTCGGATCGAGTTCGTGACGGATCGGTTGGTCCGTCACAGAATCACCGAGTCAAACTGGAGGATCCAAAATGGATCATCCGGCCCATGTTAAAAAAAAAATATACCTACTTTAAATGAAATGATCTGTACGCGTGTCTGCTATAAAGCATGCTTGCTTTTTTATTTTTCTCTTAAATGAAAAGGTATACTCGTGCCTACTTTAAAGTAGGCTCGTTTTTTTATTTTTCTTTCTGTTCATGTGTACACTTGTACACATGAACCGACTTACCCAAGGTTATACAAGGTCTTTTTTTTATTCTCTATGTTCCCCACAATCAAAAATCTATCTCCATTCAGTGGGGAAAGAAAAAGAAGAATCAAAATCTCTCCCTAATCGGTGGTGGAAGAAAAAGAAGAAATCAAGATCTCTCTCTTTCAAATTTTTAAAAATAGTCGATGGGTAAAAACTTTTCATCAAGCTTCACCTTCATTTCAGCCCAAGTGTCGATTCGTTGGTTTCCTCTCCGCTCATGACTTAGTTGGTATTGTTTCCATCAAACTAAGGCATGACCTTTGAGCTTTGTGGTGACAAAGCCGACATTTCTATCATCTGTAATCTTTTTCCATTCAAAGAAAGTCTCCAAAGAAGCAATCCAATCACAATAAGCTTTGGGGTCAAGCTTACCATCAAAATCAGATACATTAACTCGTATACTTCTTTCTGCATTCTCTAATGCACGGGCTAGACGATCCATGGCCCAAGTGGGTTGCAATGGGGCTTGATTTGAATGGACCGAAACTGAACTTGAAGCATCAGCTTGATTACCTTGATCAATTGGATCTTCATGTATGTGAAAATGTTGTTAACATCATTCTAATGATTACTTGGAACATTCTGATTCCCTTGTACCGGCAACCTACAAAGTAATTCTTCCATCATTCGTTGTAGGTTGTTGTTAGATTCCCTTAACTCATCAACTTCTTCACAAAAGTAACTTGAGCCATGCGACCACCACGTTTTCATCCTCGTCTTGCTATGATGATTCAAGCTTGTTCTAGGACCGAACTTGCTATAATACCAAAACTTGACATAGACCAAAATAACACACCAGAAAATTAACAGGACATAACACTAAAGAACAATAGAACAATGGAGAATCACTCAACACAAGGAGAGGAATCACTCAACTCTCTAATGGAGGCGTCAAGCTCTCAACATTAACGAAGAAATTAAATTCATCAAATCTATCCTCTATTTTTTTTTTTTTGGTCTCCCAAGGTATCCCCAGGCTTTTGCCCAGGACTAATCCTCCGAGGTACTGTTGGGCGCCGAAGCGGGGACCTCTCCCAACAAGGTTTGCTACATCCACAAGGACTCGAAACCGAGACCACTTGCTTAAGCGACCCGAGCCCCTTCCACTCGAACCAACCTCCGTTGGTCTCTGTCCTCTATTTTCTACATTAGCTAAACTTATACTAATTGAAAGTCAAAGACTTAAGACACAAGCAGCCATGCTCACCAACTATGCATTAGAGACTACAATATTCTTGTTTTGGAGAAGGTCACTCATTAATGGGCTACAACTTCCAATCTTCTTTTCTTGGAAAAGACCACTAATTAATGGGTTGCAACTTCCAATCTTTGGTGTCTAGAAAAAGAACACTCATTAATGTTCTGCATCATTCTCACTTCTCATATGTGGTATCTAATTTTTTAAACTATATTTTTTGGATCGCGTCGAATCATCCGATCTAGAGCTGGATCGGCGATCCAATTCAGTTTCGGACCAGAACTATCTCCGATCCGAAACCGATCCTTTACACTATGAGGTGACTCGCCTATGGTGATCTCTTGGATGACGGATAATGAGAGTTGCTATTGGAGATTAGTATATTTGGTGAATTCGTTGCTTGTTCGGGTTGAACGTCTCTTTCAACCATGTGCTGAGATCAGCTAAAATCCCTGCTGATAGATTTCCTAAAAGAGAGGGATAAGGAGAGAGATACCTCATTTACAATGATTCCTTCGGAGTTGTTGTTGAGGGAGATCTTATATGGGGAGAGACGGGAAGGTTTTATTTTACTCGTACACTTTTTTTTTTTAATCTTAATCGACCAACTTAGAGGGCTACATCTTGTACATTCTCCTTTCTCCTTATATATATCATCGTTAAAATGTCTTTCAAGTATAAAAACTGCCAACTTTTAATCCTACCAACTCCGATAAACTCTTAAAGACATTTTCTAAATACAAATAGACTCCTAGTGACATTTTCTAAATACAAACAAAATCCTCAAGGCCTTTCCGACTAATTATTGAACAAAATAAAATATGACTCAAGGTAGTTTTGCAGCACATGCCTGGGACTTGGATCATTACAATTCACACATCCACCCTCACCATCTAAAACTGTTGAAAACTTAGACACTTCTCACATTGTTTATGGAACATCACAGGCCATTGCAACACATATAGGCAGCGGGATACAATGACAAATCAATAGGCCAATAGCTAAAGAAGTATATCTGAAAAGAAAACTACGAAAATTACGAGTTTTCACAGCATGGCAATCCCACATTCAAATTAGCAGAAAACCATATGTAATTGACAGAATAAGCTTTAGTACCCAGGACTAGAGAACTTATCCAGCTACCATATCTCCAGATACAACAAATTATATTGCAGAGTGAAGGGCATTTAGGATGAATTAGTATCCAATGTTTACCAAAGTAACAATAAACAAAATACCCTATCCCAATCTTATAATGCTATTCCAATCAGTCAAACTAGATTATATGCCTTCAAGATGTCATAATTAGCCAAATTAGAAGTAAATCTGATAATCATATTCAGCTAAATTGAGACCTTCACTTTTCTACTACTTAAAAGAGTAAGCAATGAACTTTTAAGGAATCTAAATCTAATTCTCCAATGCTCTGTCCTTCTATTTAGAATAATCATGGTTTTAAATTAATTTCCAAAAAAATTCCACATCTCCAAAATAGGGATTATTTTGAGGAAAGTTTAACTTCGTCGTGATATTTCCCATAAAAATTATACAGAAAACGTTGAAAACAAGGGAAATATTGACGTAAGGAAAAATTCTGCTGCCCCTCAAAAAAGGAAATTTCACTAAATTTAGGGAAAATCTACAACCATGATAATTATCTTAAATTACAAAAGTACAGATCCTTCAGATATAGAAACCTTCAACCTCAATGCTACAGCATTCACTTCAACACAGACCTAAGAAGGTTTTTTAAAATACAACTAGCTCAAGACCTTTCCTACTAACGTTTGACCATAACAGAAAACAATTCAAGACAATTTTGCTGCATATGTCGAGGACTTGGGTCATTACAATCTGGACAATCACCTTCGCACCTTCTAAAGTGTTGAAAATTTAGATTTCCCCTACACTCTTTGTGGAACATCAAAGTCAATTGCAACACATTTATATCAGATAGAAGTTACGACCACAAATCATTAGGCAAATAGCTAAAGAAGCCTATCCAACAGCAATCAAGGGAAAATAAGTTTTCAATCTTTGGCATTCCAACATCCAACATACATATATATATATATAAGATATCCTCTGGATAATTCCAATTGAAGCTGTTGGATGTCTGAATCAGGCCTATATGACAATGATCGATCCATAGAAATTCTCCAACACTCCAAATGATATATATCATGCAATATAGTTGTTCATAAGGCCCCTGAACTTTGTCATTTGATTGTGTATGCTCAATTGAAAGCATTCACATTTTTCTTTAGAGTTTTGAGAACTTTAGAAGAGAAAAAAAGTCAAAACATCATCAAACTTGTGGATGTACCAACAACAAATGGTTCCATTAATAACCTCACAGGGCAGGATGGTTGCTCTGTTACCAATTGATAAGAACGACTAGGAAGAAAATGACAATTTATTAGACAAGTCCCTCTTCTAGGGGGGAAACCTTCTTACAATAAACAAAATACTCAAATTCTCGATCCTTCTCTCTTCCATACGGCTGCCTTATAAAGGCTAACAAGATAATCTCCTCCCTACATCTCAGCAAACATACCCCTTTAATAAAGCATAGCTCCTAATATTAATATTATTTCCTATATTTCTTCCCTTAATCCAAATTTGACCGTTACTCTTCTTTCATGGTAATGTGCCCTCTTAATCCAAGCCTAGCCGTTACTCTCCTTGCATGGTAATGTTGCCACCTTTGCATGGGAATGTGCTAATGTTGCCACCTTTGCATGGGAATGTGTTGTTACTTTCCTTGCATGGTAATAGTGTTGTATCAATAGACTATGAGAGCTACTAAGAGCATGCAGATCGATATCGGAGAAATTACGCCGATGAGTTAGACGCCGATCGAGTCTAGAATACTAGCTTCCATGGATGGGGACTTTCGGTGAACAGATGGAGATTGGTCTGGGTTTAAATTGAAAGGAGAAGAAAGGACATGAGAGAGAGAGAGATTGGTTTGAGTCTTGAGAGCATTTCGTCAGTTCCAAGAAGTTGATTCATCGAATGTTCTGTGTGCCAATTTCGGCCACGTTCCAACCGATGGTCTTGTGCAGCTCACGCGTTAACATAGCACGTCCGACCGTTTACGTTAGTTGCTTTTTTTTTTTTTGGGAAAGAAAAGAAAACAAAAGCAAAATAGTAAATTTGAATTTTTAAATTTCAAAATCTCATTTTAAAAAATTACATTATAATATAGTTTGACCATTGTTAGCAAAACGCCATTTAAAATGGTGTTTTTTTGAAAAAAAATGCGTTTTATTGCATAAACGTTTAAAATTTCGTTTAAAACGTTTTACAAGCAAAAAAATGTATTTTTTTTAAGATAACGTTTAAAACGCGTTTTTTTACTTTTTTTTTTCAATGTTTAAAAAAGTCGGTGTTTAAAGTTGACCAAAAAAAAAAGTTGTCCGTTTAGAAGTTCCAATGATAAATGCGTGCTAGCCAACAACTTTATTTTTGTATTAAAGGGTTTTATAACAAGTTCTACCAAAAAAAAATTATTGTTTATATATATTGACATTTTTTTTAAACAAAATACAAATTAAACACGAATTATTTATTAAATATATTTTTTACGTTTCTGTTTATTTGATCATTATTTTAACTACGTTTTTTTTAAATTAAAATAGTATTGAACTCCTATTTTTACCGTTCCCTTTTTTCTCACGTTTCACGTTTTGCAAACAATGAGTTTTGACTATCAGCTTTTTCATTTTTCCCCCCCTCTCTCGTTGTGCCTCTTCTTCTTCCTCTTTCATTTTTTATTTGTTTCTTCACTATTTCTTCTTCTTCTTCATCTTCCAGTAAACCCCAACCAAACTCTCACACCCTCATCTGAAACCTGCAAACACCACCCCATTCGACGGCGATACCACCTTGGGCCTTTGACGAGCGCCGTCGACACATTCTCCGGTCACTTCACTCCGGCGAACGGCCCCATCCGATAACGTTTTTTCTCACTTCTTCTTCCTCTTTCATTCTTCATTTGTTTCTTCTCTATTTCTTCTTCTTCTTCCATTAAACCCCAGCCAAGCTCCCACAGCCCCATTTCTTATACCTGCAAACAACTTCTTCTTCCATTAAACCCCAACCAAGCTCCCACAGCCTCATCCGAAACCTGCAAACACCATCCCGACGACGATATGATCTCCGGCATTTGACGAGCGCCGGCGACACATTCTCCGGCCACTTCAGTCCAGCGAACGCCCCAATCTGAAAGGAGGGGAAATTGCAATATAAGAAGCAGTAGACAGGATCTACTAAAATTACAAAAAACAAAGCTTTGCTGAAAGACATTGAATTAATTTGGACAAACTTTGCAAGTTTACTGTTGGTCCTTAGACTTGATATTTCTTGATTTTCATCACACTTTTTGTCCTGTAAACAACTTTGTGGTTAAATTGATTACTTCCTTTGAATCTCTCAAGGGAACACCTCCAGCTTATCTTTGGATCAATGTTTCAAGAAAAGGAACTTCATCAACTTCCATAATCTTACACGATATTTACAAACTTTCTGTTGGCATCTATAATTTCCATGAAGTAATTCCACATCCATGGCCACCGAAGTTGGAAATCCATGTCTCACTATGTATGTACTTTTGAAGATTTAAGTATCAGTTTTATGCCCTACTCTTCAAACTAACATACCTATTGTATGTAATTACAGTAACCCCCAAGGATGATTTACAACTTTTCACCACTTTCTTATAAAGTCAATAAGCTACCTATGGATTAGAAATTGCTTCGAAGCTGCAACCTGACATTAGTTTCCTTTCGGCACCAAAACAGAATAAAGAAAATATGGAGATTGAAAGAAGTGCATCACCTGAATTTGGGTTTGCTTCTTTGTCTGGTTAAGATGGTGCTGCAGGGGTGACTTGATGGTTTAGTTGCTGGGTTCTTTTGTCGCCCTTTTTGTACTGGGCTAAGTAATTTTGTAAGTGGTAGGTGTTGTCAAAGTCTAGATAGAAATCTGCGTCAGGTTCTCAGTTGGTATAAACACTTGCCCTTTTTGTACTGGGCTAAGTAATTTTGTAAGCGATAGGTGTCGTCAAAGTCTAGATAGAAATCTGCGTCAGGTTCTCAACTGGTATAAACACTTGCGTCATTTGTCTCGTGACATTGTGTTTGTTCAAGGCATAAGCCTATTGTTATCCGCTGTTAATTCACATTTGGAATAACAAATTCTTTTCTGGCTCTCTGATATAAGGAGAACTAGCTTTGATTTCTATTGTAAGATCTCTACATTCCATTGCTCCATTTATCGCTTAATTTCACAAAACTTCTTTGAATTGAGTCCTACAGCTTATGGAATACGAAACCTATTGGCCTTGTTATTTTACATCAACACATTTCATGAATGTTGGATTGGTTTTATGTATGACGCCAGTTGCTTAAGGAGTTTTGACCTGTGCATTGGCCGAAAAGTTATTCAAAGCTTTCTGTTAAATCCCTTTTGATCATGCAAAACAGAAGCAATTGCAGAGCATTTAGATCTTGCCAAGCACTGTACGGATGGTTACCAATTAACTTGAGTTCTGAATTGAAATACAGTTGCAGTCTAATTGTTTGATATAACCAATTGGCTAGTCTGTCTGCACTGGTAGTATGTATAATGAATTGAATGATACTTTTAATTCTAGACGGGCTCTTTAACAGAAAAAGCAATTGATTTCAGGGCATTACTTTTCTTGTTTCCCTTATACGTACAAGGAAATCCAAGCCATTGTTCTGGAGCATTATGATGTAATTTTTAATTTCCTACTAATCAGAACATGAGAAAGAGCAGAAGATAACACTACAATGAAAGATTTACATCTTATTAGCTATTAATTAAAACCAATAAGTAACTACAATATGCAACAACTAACTCACAATTTTTTTGGCAGTACATGAGCTTTGAGACTCACAAATCAACAATTCAAACATTCACAAGCAGAAGATAATGAATAAAATGTAGAAACCCAGACACAATCCATAACATCTCCAAATCCATCTCAAACTCTTTGTTCTAACTAGAATAAGCTTTAGCTGCATCTCTGTTTAAAGCCCTTTCCAGTATTGTCTCAACTGGGGTGGAATGCCAATTCACGCTCTTGTCCTGCACAGAAAAAACACTTTGTTAGTAGTACCCACACCATTAAAATTTTTTAAAAAAAAAAAAAAAACCCAGAAATCTCACTTCAAAAATGCCTCTCTGCATTTGTTGGTTGTGTTTGACAGTGCAGAAGAAACATGATTGTTTACCAAACCTTGAAAGGACAAAAACAACTTAGAGAATATCATCAGTAGGCATGAAGGTGGGGTATAGTTACTGTACAACAAACTGCAGGCATTGGTACCTAAAGGTCAATGGTGATCTGTCTGGCTGTACACCACTCTTAAACAACTATGTTTTGATATTCAAAGTGTGGGCGTGGTGCTTATCTGTATACACAAAATTTGGCCGGCTCCTCTGTATTTTCTTCTTTATCCCCAAAATGCCACTCTTTTCTTTCATTATCTTCTTTCCATAGAATACAAGAGAAAAGAGAACAAGAGCAAAGCATTTCGAAAGAAGAATCTGAAATATTGAATAGTAGAAGAAATAGTAGGTTCTGATTCTAAACCAAGGGGGGATTTGGATGAATTAACATATCGTTTAGTGGTTTCTATTCCTAATTCTAATAAGAGTCAAATGCCGGAGGTGGTATCGCCGTCGAATAGGGTGGTGTAAAACTGAGTTTCGGATGGGGCTGTGGGAGTTTGGTTGGGGTTTAATGGTAGAACAAGAAGAAGATGAAGAAATAGAGAAGAAACAAATGAAGAATGAAAGAGCGAGAAGAAGAGAGGGAAAACGTTACTGGTGAGGAAGAGCGAGAAGAAGAGTAAAACGTTACTGGTGAGGGCGTTCGTTGGAGTAAAGTGGCCGGACAATGTGTCGCCGACGCTCACGCCACAGCGGCTGGATTCGAGTGGAGGAAGAACCTTTAGGTTTTGTAGACAAAAATGAAAAATAGAGAGGTAAGGGAAAGAGAGAGAGTCAAAAGTGTATTTGACTGATTTTTTAAAATCCAATTTCGAATTTCAATATTCAAGTTGCCGGTTCAACCTTCAAATTGAATTTGACCAACAGAGAACGGGGTTATGTTAAAGTGTGGTTTGAGGCTGTTTCGTCGACTGAACACGTGGTCGAAACTGGCGTACGGAACAGTCGATGAAACAGTTTGTTGGAACAGACGAAATGCTTTGGAGTTTGGGTTCAAATTGAAGGGAGCATTTTCTCTGTTCCGAGGTAGCTGCATCATCGGCTGTTTTAACAGCCGATGTCCACCACGTGTCAATTTTTAAAATTTAAAATTTAGTTCTAAATAAATGAGGCAGATATCGGCTGTTGGAACAGCGCATGGTGCAGCTGCTTTGGAACAGACGAAATGCTCTCCGAATTGAAAGGGAAGGACCTAACATGAGAGGAGGGGAGGGTTCCAAAGTGAGGTCCAAAAGGTGAAATGGTACTTCCTAGGGGTGCAACGATCCAACGGGTTGGGTTTTACAGTATTTTGAATCTGTTTGGAGTTGGAAAAAGGTAACCCGATTTAATTCAGTTGGGGTTTTGGATTAGTACTTTGTGTAACTTGAAACCCAAACCAAATTAACTCGGTTTTAAAAATACTTATATATA
>JAUPMG010041420.1:0-14240 GCA_031762675.1 Pachysandra terminalis | reverse complement strand
CACCCCACTACAACCACCACCCCACACCACCACCACCATCATCACCACCACCCCACCATCACCACCTGCACCACCACCACCTTTGAAAGGATATAGGTGTGCAAAACTCATTCTAGTAAATATTAACCAAACGTCTATTTACGTTGGAACTCATTTTGTAACATGCTAACCAAACACAATCAAGAATCCTTCAAAATGAGTTCCTTGAATGGGTTCAATGTATGAGTTCTTGGAATGAGTTCCTGATCCAGAATGGGAACCAAACGACACCTAAACTTGTGAATAATTTTGATCTCTTGTTTACCCTACCCTGGCTGCCGCGCCCCACATGTTCATCAATGCCTGTAAGAACCTTGTGGCCCTTGCATTAGTAACAGAATACTCCTTCCCGCACGCTGACACAGTGAAAGAGTACTTGAAGGTATGCACTACGCTTATGAATCTTGACGTTTGAAATCAATCTTTCATTTTTTTTTCCAGTTAATTGTCATTATCACTATCACAATTTTATTTGTGACTGGTTGATGATTTCAGCAATTAAACTTGCAGGATCCAAGCAAGTTCGCAGTTGCTGTGGCTCCAGTTGCAGCTTCTGATTCTGGTGCTGCTGCCCCTGCTGCTGCTGCTGCTGCTAAGGAGGAGAATAAGGAAGAACCTGCAGAGGAGTCAGACGATGACATGGGTTTCAGCTTGTTTGATTAAGTTATTTATGTTAGTTTTGTAGGATGCACAACTTAGTTTGAGAATTTTGCATTCTATATTTTGGATCAGTTGCAGTAACTTTTATATTTGTTTCTTTCAATTATGAGGAGTTTCTGAGTTATAGTTGAATATGATATGTTTTTCAGTACTACCATATTTCTGTTGAAGGGGTTGTATTCGTTTATTGAAATGCTTGCATTTGAATCTTTGCAATGTTCCAGTTGTGTCTGAAACATATTTGGTTTTAATGGGATTGGTTACCCCGTTATCAGAGATCCAATTTGGGAGCCTAAAACAAGGAACCAACCTGTATTGATCAGGTTGTGGCGGAGGAATAGGATTCTTGTTACTCCTTGAACTAGGAGTACCTGACTAAGCAAAGCTTAAAGTTTAATGGGATTGGTTGCCCCATTATCAGAGATCTAATTTGGGAGCCTAAAACAAGGAACCAACCTGTACTGATCAGGTTGTGGTGGAAGAATAAGATTCTTGTTGCTCCTTGAACTAGGAGTACCTGACCGAGCGAAGCTTGAAGGCGAATGAGGTGAGGTCACTTGTTTCGGATGTTTTGACCTCTGATTATCCATCTCAATGTAAAAATTTTGTAAACCAGAGTAAATCCTGTACACTGGCAATGCCTACGTTTTCTCGAATTACCCAGTCATTGACTGAACTACTGTACCACTGTTCCACAACGTTGGCCAAGCCCAGTTTCCCTCCGGTTTCATCTTTGTCTACCTTCCAAAATAGCAATTAGCATTTGGGGCAATAAAATTCGATTCGACACGCAAATATTTTTATTGTACATCTTAAAATTTATTTTCTCAGACTATCAAATGGTGCAACTTCATTGTTAAACAGGATCCAGCAAAAAGGCTTCCTGCACCGGAAATGTTATTGGTCCATTTTTTTTTTTCTTTTAAATGAAATGGATCAATCACATTCCCAGTGCAGCATCAGGTGCAGAATTCCCAGTGCAGAAAATCCCAGGGCGAACTCACTTGATCCCAAAGTTTGCACTTTCTAACCAAACCCAAAAAGATTGTCATCATTTCTGTTACTATGTTCATGTGTAATAGATGCCAGTATTGGTCTGCATCTTTACATGCATCTTTATATATTGAAGATGAATAATCAAAAGGCCTTTCAAGGCATTGTATTAAAATGGGTTTGGATAGATCAGTTTCTCTGAGAATGCCACTGGCAAAAACCAGCAATCTTTAATCCGCTGAAATGGCTGCAACACCTTTTAAACAGCAAATGACAATAAGCTAATATGCTCCTGAGTCTTCATTCTTCCTACATCTCTTCATCTTTATTTTTCGCCTTAAAATCTACGTAAGGGACTGCTGGTTTCTTCATAAACTTCAAAAGGCATTCTTCTCTGTCAAAATAAGACAAGTAGCAATTCAAGATAATACAAAGAAGTGAAAGTAAATTAATAAAAATGTATTGGTCTTGGGAGACTGCCACAACTTAAAACAGCTGAAAATCCTGAACCTCCAGGATGTGGTGAAATTTGGCATGGACCATTATATCCTTTTCAGACTAGCATGCTAAAGATGGAAACAATTGAAGGGTCCAAGAGCGCCAGAGTATACCCCATGTCTCTAAAACAAATCAGTCCAATCATCCATAATGTTGAAGGTTCTTTAGAAAGCAAGGACTTTGCTGTTTAGAAATATAAAATTTAATTTCTATTTTTGTCGAGTTGTTTGAATAATGAGGCATAAGATAGATCAAGTATTTAACATTGTTCTGCACATGATTTTTTTCCTTTACAGTTGAGCTTTGATTTAACCCATAAACACTCAAGATTTGAACATCAAATGAGATATATATATATATATATAGCATAGCAAAATTAATTACAAAAATACATTTAACTCCCTATATTGGCTTTAAAAATAAGTTTAAAAAGGAATAAGCTTCTGACCTTTACACTTGAAGTACCCTTTGAAGAGCTCAATACAACAACAGCATTGATATTAAACTCAAGCGAAATCATCGTCTCCTGATCTCCCTTTTCTTATGCTAGCATTATAGAAGACAAGTCTGGAAGAAGCAAATCCCCTGTGCCAATATAAACATACTCAATGAGAAAATAAAAACTAGGAAGAGAAAAGCGAGATGAAACTTAAAAGAGGGGCAGGGTGGGACGGGTCGGTGATTCATTTCTGCGTCTCCCCTATGGAGGAGTGGTCGAGTGACCACCAGTACAAAGATACCAAAAAAAAAAGAAAGGAAAAAAGAAAAGTGACATGAAACTTAATGCTTTGGGGTACCCGAATTCTTGTTTCCATACCTGCAATTCAAAAGTAATGTCTGCTTCATCAACTTTCATTGTTACCCGTTTTAGTTTATCCTCTCGTGATACACCAAGTATGAGAAGTCCCTGCATTTAGAACAAATGAGCTTTGGCTAGTTGTTGTTGTCGCTTTTTTTCTTTTTAAAGCTTTGGTTAGTTTTTCTCTCTTTTTCTATCTTCTGGATATAAAATAGTATCTACTCCCAAATAAAATGTTGCAGTTGAAGAATATGTCGTTAAAGTACCTGGTCACTTAGCACTCTGCACATACTTGAAAATTCCAGAATGACAACTGGAGGGATAAGCACTGATTTGCAGATGTCTAGGTAGATTTGTTCAGCTGCATCCATATATATAACAAGCTCAAAAATCAGTTGTGTGTGATTTTATATGTTTTCCAAATGTATAATTGTTAACATAGTTTAGGAGATATACCTCCCCTATGGTTGTCTTTCTTTCCCTGACGGAAAAGCTTCACGGCAGAGCAAAGCATGATCTGCAACCAGGAACTGGTTAAAATGATATACAGGTGCACATCTATTCTAAGTTGATGGTTTTGGAATTGAGGTTATGTTAGGACCTAATAAAAGCTTCAAGCAATAACACGAGTATGAGGAAGTTCAAGCTTCAAGCAATAACATGAGTACGAGGAAGTTCTTAGTTAGCAAGACTGTGGGACTACATTGTAGCAGAATAATGCCACAATCTAACTAGATTAGATTAAAAAGTTAGAGATGAATGTAACAGTGTACGAATATACAGCTGGCCAGATAGTGGCAGTCATTGGGTATGAGATTGGCAAGATTTTCTTGTGAATTTCGTTTCTATTCAACTGAAGTCACAACCATATTTTTCACCTGTCAGACCCAGAGTGTACAAAGTACTAATCATATAGGTGAGTCTAAGGTACTATCAGCTAAACATCAACACCGACAAAATGCCTTATCTCCCAACTAGTTTGGGTTGGAAATACAAATCCTGTTCCACCATTTCAATCTATAAAAAATGAAATCTTCAATAAGACAATTTCAAATCTGAACTAAATCCATCAAAAATAGTCTTTTTCAGACTTTCAAATCTTCATCCAAATCTATCAACTAGACCAATATACTGTGACCAACTGTAATTTTTTTGAAAATTGGTCTTGAATCCAGAAAACATTGAGTAATTGATAAGCTTCGAGGTGGAGGATTAAAATTGTTTGATTGAACTTGAGTTTCCTGACAGAAAAGAACCGAGTCTTTCATTTGAGCCTTAATTTTATCAACAACAAAAGCAAGCAAGGCATCCATATAACTTCTTGTGTGAGATATGAAGCAACAATACAGAAGTGTGCTTAATAAATCCAGGAATAAAAGCTTGGATCCTAAAGGAGTTGGTGTCAGTGTATAATATTTACAGTTGAAATCATTTTTTCTGGAACTCTGTTCTGTTAACAAAGGCATGCGATAGGTGTGTTAATAACGCATGTGAACTGCATGAGATGGCTCATGGATGGCGGCTTCGTTAACGGAATAGGATTTCGGAACAGATTATTTCAACTCTAATATTTATCACCAAAATCAGTCCAGATTTATCTTTTGTAAGAAGAGAAAAGATTGTCAGGTCGTGAATGCAAACCTACCTGCTGATGTTGAGGAAGAGATTGTATTGTGTCTACTATTGGTGACTTGAATGTCTTTGACAAAGCAAGAGCCATATGATCAAGCCTTACCTGCAAGGAATTTCAAAATCACTAATGAGAAATGGGAGAAGAATGTATACAATGGGGCGAGTAAATGTAAAAAATTGATGCTTCAATATAATAGTTGGACAACATATACATTTATTGGAACATTTGGCATATTTCTTATGATCACAGTTGATTATGGGTCAATCAACAATGTACTATAAAATTCAAAACTTCATTTGATTGATATAGGCAAATGGATATAACACCAATCCATCCTATTAATACTGCTACTCTCATTATACTTTAGCAAACACAGATTGGTCCAACCTTGATAATAGTGCTGTGCAATAAATCATCGAAAGGACAATCGGGTTTGCCTATCATCAACTTAATGAAGCTCTAAACTTGGACAGGATGACTGGTACAATAAGTGAGCACTTACAGGGTCGATTTGTTGCTTTGGTAAGAATTCAGTAGCAGAAGCTGACTGTTGACCAAATGAAAACGTCTCTGTTGATAACAGGTTCACATTGCTGCTGAGATCTCTTATATCTGCTTCTAGCATCTCAACTGCACTCCTGGAAGAAAATGGATACCATAAAGCATGATGTTGCATGTTCTACTATAGCCAAAATGTTTCCCAATGTGATCTATCATGACAGGAATTACCTTGGGAACTAGAACTCATAGATAAAGATCGATGGATGTGCCAAGGGGAGAGAGAGATCAAGAGAACCAGGAGGGGGGGGGGGGGGGGATTAAGGCAACTTGATGCAAGTTATGCAACAAATACTGACCTGCAAACACAGAGGGCTTTCCTCATATGCGGCACAACCGGGGGGTGGATTTAAGGCAACTTGATGCAAGCTATGCAACAAATACTGACCTGCAAACACAGAGAGCTTTCCTCATATGCGGCCACAACTTTTTGTCATGTTTCAAACTTTGTTAGAAACATAGTGCTTCATTTCAAAGGAACCATAACGTAACGTTTGATTCCAGTTGTATTCACAATTAATAACATGGGTGACCCTTTGAATGTTTCTGCAAAATGTGTCGCAGTAGATTAAGTCATGCATTAAAAAAATCACCACGTTAACAAAAACGGCATCTTTGGACTATCATGTGTTGGGAAGATGCATGACCCTTCATTTGATCTATCACATGTAGAACAACCAGGTCCATTAATTTAAGGGAAAGCACGAAATAACTTCAGAACCATTGTTTGATTCGAATACTATCAATGTTCACACAATATAAATTTCAACATCAAATATTAGATCCTACTAGACCATTTAATAGCTTCTTGTTACCATCCAACTGCTAATATGAACATTTTGATAATGAGTCGATGACAAAAGATCAAATAAAGAGAAACAAAGATGAATCATTCAATCAGAAAAAAGAGATAAAATTGGACTCACTCTTGCACAAAGTTCCAATGCTTGAGGTTGAAAGATATTATAAGGAAGAACCTATCCAAGCAACATGAACTTCAATTAGAATTTCATTGAGAAATTTCTTCTTTTTCAAAAGTTAAAAACACTTGAAGAACTACATTGTTTGCTATTTCTGCTGTACAAATATATCAATTCACAAGATTCATGTTCCAAATTTCTAAGCAGAAAACAAAGAGACAGTACAATGACAATTGTACTCATTAATTCCTGGTAGAACCAAATATAGAGACAATTCTAATTGGGACTTGCATTCTGCTGTTTTTTTTTAAACAAGTGCATAGTTCTTGTATATATCCACATCATGCAGTGGAATGTTAATTAAGAATCTCCTGACCTTATATGCATAGAATATGTAATACTCATGAACTTAGCTGCCAGTATGAGAATCTCCCAAATATTTTTATCTTTTCCGAATTAGAGTTTACAGATAGATTTCTATCATCATTACTACTTTGATATACATCTTAAAGGAGCCATTTAGATCATAACGTAGCAAAGAAGACATGACAGAGGAGGTCATGATTTCTTTTAGCTAGAGACCTGTAGAGGATGGTCAGATTTTCTAGTTGCACTAGCTGACTCAAGGGTAACTTGTCTTACTCTTTAATTTGGATAAGATAGCATTTAGAATTCTTTTCCTTCATACGAATTTCAATCCCCATTCTTCTTGATTATACATGTTCTCAAAATCTTTGAAAAGCTGAGGTTTATGCTTTATCTACTTCATTTTCTCTTGGGCTTACCTCCAGAACAAATAGGTAAGTGCCTCTGAGTTCCAATATGAAATGTTTATGACCAAAAGAATTACCCATGAAAATTCCTTTCAGTAAATATCATGGAAGCTAAAGAATCATCAATATGTATATGGATCAGAATTAATTTTCTAGAGAGAGAGAGGCAGTAGCAGGCAGTGGGACTACCATCAATCTTTGTTGAAGAATCCTGATGATCTGATCTTTAGAGTGGGCTCAAAAAGTCACAACCGTACGCTTGCCTAGTCAAAATAAAGACAGAAATAACAAAATAATGAGTAATAATAGTTTCAGCGTACAGACAACATAACTTTTCCATTTCTCATTTTAATTTTACCATAAATATCCAAGTAAAATAGTTGTGTCAATACACCAAGCAGTTTGTCAAATAAAAGAAAATGCAAAATAGAACATAAAACTTTTGTCCCAAGAAAATAAACAAATAAATGAAATAATTGCTTCAAAATGGGCAAAGGTTGACAACCACCAGCTTCACCATAACCAAGAGAGGTGGGAAAGACCAAGGGAGGGAGGTTAAGAATTTGATATTTTCAAAATACAGAATAAATAAATTTATCATTTGGAAGAATGCAAAAACTAATACTCAGAAAATGAATAAATGCTATACCATCCCAAATTATTCTAAATAAAGCACAACTAAAGGTTTTCAAATAATCAAACAACTCAAAATTCCATTTTCCAAAGTTTTATCATGTATTTATCTAGCAGGTAAGTTATATTGCGCTTATATGATTATGATTGAAAGAAATTTTTTGGTTTAAAAGTTCAGGATAAAATGGTTTAAAAGTTCAGGATAAAATGGTCGAATAAGTTGATTGAAAACCAAATCTTTTCTAATATTGTTACAGCAAGAATATGAGCTACCTTATTGACAATCTTATCAGAATAATCTAACCCAAGATTTGGCCTGACGTAAAGATTTTAATGAATTTTAAAGATGAAGTTGACAGGAGCAAGTTACTAAGCTCACAATTCTGGGATTGTAGTCTTGGAAGAAAACGATTAGCTAGGTCTATTGCATTTACTATTCCTGCAAGGACAAAAATTGACATTTACCAATGATTATGATTAACATGTAACTTCAAACTTTCAACCCTGACAGTTTGACCTACTTAAAAATAATCAGTAATGAGCAAGAAATTCCTCAAGAATATTGATTTTGGCTATGAAATATCATACCTATCAATATACATCTGGAGAATTGGAAAGTGGTGAGCATAAAAGATCATAAAGCACTGACCGATCTCTAGTAATCAAATAATCCAACTCATCAACGATAATCAACCTGTCAAAGGAATCAACTAGCTGAGTAAAGCTATATATTTCATATTGTACATACTAAGAAAAAAACACAATAAAATGATTTACATTTATAATGAAACAAAGAACTCATGTAAAGTTAAATTCTCTTTAAGGTGATTAGTGTAGGTACATTTGAAGAGAATGGGTGGGTCCACATATAATATAGGCAGAACAATCAAGAATGTATTTCTTACATTTTTTTCTCACAGGATGAATGTTTCTTTTGAGAAAACAAGTTCTGAAGTTGCTGAAGAGGTGATATGGCACCATTGATTTTCTTATGCAATTGGTACTTACTCAATATCTGCCAGGAAAAACCGCAGGTAGTAAGAATTTAGGACTTTGGATATTCATTCAAGTATGCTTCTGATTTCAGTACCTTGCTGAAAATTTCGCTTGTATTTGTTAGAGAAGTGCAGTTTATATTCAATACATCCAGTGCCTGAAATCGACAAATCGTACCTGGTGAAGAGATCAACAGTGCCATAAGATTTAGCACAAAAAGGGAAATGCAAAAACGTCACAGGCCAAAAGAAAAATATATGGATACCAACAAACCCAACTTCCAACCCGACATAGTTGCGAACCAACATGTGGAGCATATTGTTGCTATGTGGAGACTGATTCTACTGAGGCATTCGGGAAGTACTGATAATCCAGCCATCGCCTCCCCTGAATTTTCTGGGGGTCGAAGGGTAAATAGTAATTTCACTTGCTGTTTTATTTAGCCCTAACTACAGGATATTTATCATACTTTTCATGGCTGGTTTTGTAACACTTTCTGGAGCTTTTGAGAATAATGGAACTGGGTGTGAATCCGTGGACGTAGGCACCATTGCCAAACCATGTAAATCACTGTGTTTGTGTGTGCTTGATTTATGTTCTTCAACTCTGCTTATCTTTCTTTCTTAACACATATGAAAGGGTTTGGGTACCAAAACTTGGGAACATCTGCCTAGGATATAGGGTTAATTTTAATCAATTGGCTGATACTATTTATTCACTTTGCAATCAAACACATTCTAATTGGAAAGATATGTGACTGAAGTCCCAAAAAGGAAAATCTATGTCAGAGCATTAACACTTTGGATCACCAGTTCAGTTAAATTATGCCGAAAATTCATAAGTGAAATCCACTGAATGGAGATTCCTGATTCCTTTGCATGCTTGAAAGAAGATCAATGAGACACAAAAGCAAGAATTAGTTTACCTCTTTTGTCCATTCAACCAGTTGTTGTTTCACTTTCTCCATGGACAGAGATTTTCCTGCTCCTGGATACCCACACACATATAAACCCCCAGCCTTGTCTTGTTGTAGGAAAGCCTTACAGAAGTCAAACACCCTTTTCTGCTCCTCTTCTCGGCACACAATAGCAGACGGTGCTGTTGATAAGTGCAATACTTTCTTAACAGCACTTATATGCATGGGATCTATATGAGGATCAAATCAAATGCTCTATCAGGATCAACTTCACATATTTAACAATCCAGAACAAGAAAAACATAACAACAAATCCTCATAAACATGATGTGTATATGCATTGAAGAAGAACTTTATAAGGATCGATTGCAAAATTAAAGAATACTCAAAAAAAGAGCTTACCTCTAGGATTCCATCGAGATTTTTGAGGAAAACTAGTTAATAATTTACGCCGTGGAGATTTGGGCGATTATGCAGTTGTATCAATAGAATCTTTGTTAATTATCTGTAAAACAAATAACAGATCAAACCAAAAGTTAATGTAATCAGAAAGGGGAAAAAAATGAAATGAGAGATGAATCAGATATGGATTGGAACTCACCTTTACAGTTCCATTAGGGCTACAATTGATGCATTTGCGAGGCTATTTCCATTTGGTTGGAGAACCGGTCTTCTCTTGGGGAGAGATTGGACTGTCATGCCTTGTTCCGGATCTGAGTCGCCTCTTTCAAGGCATTGAATCTTCGTTGAATTGGAACTCGTCGGTTTTCTCCACATTAACAGATTTCTTTTCTTTCTCTTCATTTAGATCAAGAACATCAACTGCTCCATATGATGCAGACGAATCGTTTCTGATTATGCTTGGCATCTTACGTTTCTGCAATTCAATGAACTGTTGATTCACGGAGGAAAGCTAGGGCTTACTGGAATTTTGTAAAGGCAGAGGAGAAAGTGAAGAAGTATAGCTGTTTTGGCGGGAAAATAACCAGCCATATGTAGTTCCCGCCACTGCACTCATAGCACAAGAGCTGGAGCCGATAGTGGCGGTCAATGGGCCAGGCTTGGGTCGACGGCCATGCTCGGCCCCAGCCCAACCCTATCATGAAATAAATAAACCCTAACCCACCCAAGGCCCGTTCACAGCCCTATGTTTGGAGCCAAAGCCTGGCCCTATGATTATTCATAAGGTTAGGGCCATGCTCGGACTGGTCCTACCATTTAAAACCACAAGATTTATGAATATATGCTTGTAATAAACCAAGGCCATATCAATGTTTTACAAGATTTGCATGTTTAGACAGTAGAAGAAAAAGGAAAGCGAATTTAAAACACATTAATAATGGTGCATATGCCATGGTAACTAAAAAAAGAAAAGAAAACAGTAAAATGCACAAAGGAATAGTTTTATTAGGTTAAGGATTTTTTATTTAATAGAACAAAGGTGATAGGGTCAGATTTTATCGAACTGGCTAAGAGAGGCCCAAGCCTGATCCAAAATATAGTACAGGAACAAGCAAATATAGGTCTCAAGCAGTCCACAGACAGCCGAAGTTCCTAAGATTACTGGCATTCTCTAAACCGGATTCTACATGAGAGGTTGAGGTGTATGCATCTAAAGGCTAATGGGAACCCAACCAGTAAGTCAACCTCCACACACCGATTTCTCCACATCCTTCTTGAGTTGTTTGGTATTGGGGTGGAGTGTTGGGTGCCGATAACAGGGACAATGGTCACCCGGTTGTAAGCCTACTAACTCCGAGAGCGTAAGGTTTACCACCAGGGACAATTGTCGCCCGTTTGCAAGCTTACTAAGCTCCTCATAAAATGGGTAAAAATGTGAGGGGAAGGGAGGGGACAAGGTTTGTGAGTTTCTATAATGCATTTGTGATTCAAGCTTGCATTTATTATAATGTACAAGGAGCAAGATTGAAAATGTTGGATATTTTCAAAATAGATTTTAGTTTTGTTTTGTGTTAAAAAATATTTTTTGAAATCTCTTTTCTCACCCGGTTGGACCATGTTGATTGATTGCTTGGTTTGATGGTTCAAATCATCACTGGTTCAGGTTGACCTTCCGATCGAACACACCTTATGGATCTAAAGGTTGCACCCGATCAAAAAGGTGTCAACCGAACAAGTGCCTTTACATGGCTTAAATCACAGCCATAGGATTTTGATTGCACCTGTTAGATGATGAGTGAAAGGGTACATGCCCTTTCAAATTAGAATCTAAACTGTTGGATTTAGATCATGCCTACTGGTGAGAAGGCACATGTCTATTGGTGATTAGGCACGTGCCTATTGTGAAAGGCACTTGTAGGTCTATAAATAGACTGCTAATCCAGGCAATTCAAGCATCCAAAATTCAACCCAACTCATATGTTTGTGAGAGAGAGATTCTTCAAGACTTTCAATAGTGTTTGGCATCATTGGTCCCTATACAAAATGTCTTGTTGTGTTCGGACGGTGCACATCCAAGAATTACGAGTCTTGATCAGAGGCTTCATTGAATCCTAAAGACATTTTCTCACTAACCCCTTAGTGCATTCGCAATCAAATCAGAGGGGAGAAACTTGTCTAAAAGAAAGTGAGCCGATCGTGCCTTGAAGCTTGTTGATCAACGGTGCAGATTAATTTTTATCTTCCATACTCTTGAACCTTCATAATTTTTCAACAATTTTTTAGACAAGTTTCTACCAAATGGAGGGTTTAGTAGTTTCAGCGCTTCAAGTCATGAATCAGTACCTAGCACGTCTTGATCGTTTTGATGGTCATAATTTTACTCGATGGCAAGAAAAGGTGTTTTTCTTCCTTACTACTCTTAAGCTTACCTACATCCTTGATGATGGTCTGGAGACTATCCCAGATTCGTCAGATGCTGATACGCCCGAGTTGATAGAGAAGAGACGAAAAAGGAAAGAAGACAACTTCATGTGTAGAGGACACATTTTAAATGCTCTCTCCAACTCAGTCTACACTGCACATCGTCATATACTTACTACAAAGTTCATATGGATGGCTTTAGACAACAAGTATTGCATCGAAGAGGCAAGTAACCAAAAATTTTTAATTAATAATTATATTGATTTTAAGATGACTAATGATAAGTCTGTTTTAGCACAAGAGCAGGAACTCCAACTTATCGTAAGTGATCTTAAAATTACTGGAATAAAGCTTGTAGAGGATTTTCAAGTAGAGGTTATTATTGCTAAACTCCCTTTTGCTTGGAATGGCTACAAGAAGAAGCTTAAGCATGAAGAGAATAGTCTTACCTTGGAAGCTCTGCAACGTCAACTTCGAATCGAGGAAGATTCTCAAAATTGAGATAGGAATGATGATGCGAATGGTAATCATTCAAAGGAAAATCTGGTCGAGGAAAGTAAATCCAAGAATACCAAACTTAGGCCTAAGAATGATAAGCAATTCAAGAGGCAAGATGCCAAGAAAAAGAAAGGAAATTGTCACTTTTGTGACAAACCCGGTCATTATATATGAGACTGTCGTCTTCGAAAGAAGTCTATGAAAAGTCAATTAAATATGATCGATGAGGATAAACTCATTGCAACAGTGTCGGAAGCCAATTCTATAGGAATTGAAGATGGATGGTGGCTCAATATGGGTGCAACCATTCATATATGCAAGGGTCGTAGTCTTTTTAAGACATACGAAAAGATCGGTGATGGAAAAGAGTCAAGATGGCGAATAACTTCCGCACCAAAGTTATTAGAAAGGACTGTGACTAAAGCTGACATCAGGAAAGATTCTTATCTTAGTCAACGTACTTCACGTACCAAATATTAGTAAGAATCTTGTATCTAGAGACCTCAATAAAAGAGGTTTCAAAGTGGTGTATGAGTCAGATAAGTTCATCTTATCTAGGAATGGGGTTTTCATTGGGCATGGATACTCTTGTAATGGTATGATTAAATTGAATTTAATAAATGAATCCTTTTATGTTTATACTGTTGACTCTATTTCTTTGTGGCATTGTAGATTAGGACATGTAAATTATAATTACATAAAGAATATGTCTAATCTTGGTTTAATTTCCGCATTTAATTTTGATATTTCTAATAAATGCCCTGCTTGTGTTCAAGCTAAAATTACTAGGAAATCTCATTAATCAATTAATCGAACTTCTGAAATACTTGGTCATATATGTAGTGACGTATGTGATCTTAAGAATACCATATCTCGTGGAGGAAATAAATATTTCCTAACATTTATAGATGATTATTCTAGATACATGTATGTTTACTTAATAAAGAATAAAGATGCAATATTTGAGAAATTAAAATCTTTCAAAGCAAAAGTAGAAAATCAACTTAACCGTAAAATCAAAATCCTACGTTCCGATCAAGGTGGTGAATATTTTTCAAATGAATTTATAGATTTATGTGAATCTCATGGAATTATTCATTAAGCCTCTGCTGCTTATACACCACAATAAAATAGTGTTGCTGAACGGAAAAATAGGACTTTGGTTGAAATGGTTAATGCAATGTTAATTAGCTCTGGCCTGCCACTCTCTCTATAGAGAGAAGCTATTTTGTTTGCATGTTATATTTTGAATAGAATTCCTTTAAAGAGAGTACATGTTTGTAATAACCTGAACTTTTATAGGGATTAATTCGTAATTAATTAAAATATGGGGTAATTTAAAATTTTAGAAGTTGTTATATATTTGACTTAGACTGCTTGTGATTGATGGGTTGCACAATGGGAAACTAAAGTGCTTCACACACAATCATAACTCTTTAAGTTAAAATGTGTGACTAAGATATTTTAGGGACATTTAAATCATAATTTAATGGCTAATAAA
>JAUPMG010041419.1:0-17501 GCA_031762675.1 Pachysandra terminalis | reverse complement strand
GCATAAAGGCGTGAGCTTTGGAGGTTCAATAGGTAACCTTAAGTCTATGCCTCCCCTCATTACCACAACATACAACAATACAATCCTTTCATCTTTATTCAAGGTAAGAACAAAAACCAATAACATAAAATAATGAAATATGAATTGGAATGCTTATGGAATGAGAATGCACACAACCAATGATTATGATGATAATGAATGAGAATGGAATGAAGATGTTTATGCATGATGATGATTTGTTAGGCCTTGCCTAACCCTTAGTCACCCTTCCACACTCACTTTTTCTGGGAATTCATGAACCCAAGGAATGTCCGGCACATCCCCTCTTCATTTCGGGGAATACAACCCTAGGGATGAATCTACCCTCTTCCTTTCAGGGAATACAATCCAAAGGTAGGAATAAATCATCTGATTTCTTTTAAGGGAATATAACCCAAAGGTAGAATCGTACCATATTCCTTTCAAGGAATGAGACCGAAAGGTAGGAATAACCATCTTCCTTTCTGGGAATACGACCTAAGGTAGGAATATACCCTCTCCTCACACTTGACACACCAAACCATGCATCTATGCATGGTTTTACCTGAATCCTTGCTTAGGAATTCCAGAACCAACCTTGGCGCCACAAGGGCCATACAGTGTATCTCATGCATATCTTATGCCTAGGTCTCACATGGACCATTCACCATACATCATGCACATCTCATGCAAATCATATCCATTTATCAAATTCCATCACATACACATGTTATAAACACTTATACATGCTCATATCATAGTCATGAGCCACAACACCATTTCACATAGAACAGCCAAGCATAGCGAACGCACCTCATGAGTACCATGGTTTTTAATGTCGCGACATGTCGACCATTTTGGAACTTGCGACATGAAATCCATGGGAAGTCGTGACATGAGGGAAAAACTATATTTTTTTTTAAAACCCTATAAAATTATGAAAACAGATAATTTTTTTTCCCTCGATGTCGCGACATGTCTCAGGTCTTACCAGTTTGCGACATGTCTTGCGACATCGACATTGCAAACCTTGATGAGTACATAGACCATCATAAACATGTTAAATTGAGAAACTATTATTATATTCAATCTCATAAGTATATAAATGAACTACCTGCAAAGTTTCATCATTATTGGACCACATTGCCAATTTTCGACTAATCGAACCCCTAACCGACGTGCTTGCGGAACTCTTCGGTTGACTAACCTGAAGTCCCCAAACATTTCTCAAAGCTTCGGTCACCCTTTTGGCTAAGCAAACTCCCTTCAGTTGCTCAACCTGCAACTCAACATAAACCCCTAATTTTCGGCAAACCGTCCGGGGAACCGAAATTCCGACCGAACCCTTCGGTTGACCTGTTCGGTCAACCAAACCCCCCCGACTGAACATCACAGAACCCAGAAATGTCCCTGTTCGAAGTATTTCTACTCCAAACACCTACCAGACATCACTAACTCCAGAAATCACAGCCAATACTCCTTGTATACACTTTATCACATACCATCATACTAATTTCAATAAAGCAAGTTAGACACAAATCAGATCAACATGGTAACTAGGTTAAAAAATCATTATCAACAGATCACTCACTCCATTGCACAATCACAACCATATGATCCATCATACAAGCATTGCGTGCATCTCACATCACCATTAACACACAAAATTCTTCAAAGGATAATGAAAAGAGGGAAACTCAAGGGACCTACCTCTTGTTGCTTTCTCTGAAAATTTTCTGCAGAATTTCTCAAAGATCAACACCCAAGCTCCTTCCTCTTGCAGCCGTTTCCTTCTTCCTTTAGGTATCCGTCTCTTCCTCTTTTCTCTACAGAAACACACCAACCTCAACCTTCTCTCTTGGTCATTACTATCAAATCAATTAGGATTGCTGTTATGGGAACTTCCCATAACTGCACGTCCCTTATTGGAAGGAGGAGAGAATCGTGCATTCTCTTGTTCTATCCAATCTGATTTAAATTCAAAAGGTTAAAAAGATTAGAATGCCCTCAAAGTAGCGACATGTGCACGTTCGACCAACCCTAGGTCCAATACCCCATGAGCCAAGCCCAAACCCAAATCCAGAAAATTATAATTTCACAAGTAACCCAAAATTCATAATAATAACACAATAGTCGTCATCACCATATTATTATTACAAATAGATACGAAACTTAGTTAATTAGATATAAAGTCATTATAATCTCACACAAAATCATTAATAATTATAATTAAATTATATTAAATATAATTTAAGGGTGCAAGTCACTACACTATTATCCTGACTATCGGTCTTTACAAGATAATCTCAAAGGTTTTGGTAATAAGGATCAAAAGAGTAATAGGGTTAATCGTGTCTAAAAACCAATCAACCTTTATTGAGGGTTGTCAGATTTTGTATAGTGCCTTAATTGCAAATGAAGTGGTGGAGGAAAGAGCTAGAAGCAGATTGTAAGGTTTGATATGTAAACTAGATTGGGAGAAAGCTTATGATAGGGTGAAGTGGAGTTTTCTTGAGTTGGTATTGAAATGGAAGGGTTTTGGTCAGAGATGAAGGAAATGGATTAGAAAAGTGTTCTCTTTTCTGATTAATGGGAGTGTTCATGGGAATTTTACCTCTTCTAGAGGGGCCTTCGTTAGGGTGATCCTCTTTCCCCTCTTCCATTCACCCTTGTTGCGGATGTTTTAAGTCATTTTTTTTCTCGTAAGCAGAGAGCTTGGGCCTTATTGAGGGTTTTCTTGTGGGTAGGAATAGGGTATCAATATCACATTTACAAAATGCTGATGATACTATCCTATTTTTTTGATGCGGTGGAGGATCAAGCTGTAAGGTGGTTGATCTTCCTATTAGGTACCTTGGTCTGCCCTTGGGCAGTAGAGCTAGTTCCTTCTCATTTTTGGGCACCCATTATTAAGGAATTGGAGAAAAGATTGGCCATGTCGAAGAGGATTACTTACCCCTAGGGGGGAGGGTTACCTTGATTCAGTCGGTTGTGGTTAATCTACCCATTTATTGTTTGTCCCTGTTCCATGCCCCAGGTAGTGTAGTTAGAGCTATAGAGAAAATGCGAGGGGACTTTCTTTGGGAGGGTTACCTTGATTCAGTCGACTATGATTAATCTACCCATTTATTGTTTGTCCCTGTTCTATGCCCCAGGTAGTGTAGTTAGAGCTATAGAGAAAATGCAGGGGGACTTTCTTTGGGAGGGTGGGGAGAGTAAAAGGGATCATATATATGGAGTGTAAAAGTAAAGAATCAGGGGGCTTTAACTTGGGAAATATCATGGCTTGGATTTCAGCTCTCCTTGGCAAATGGCTATGGCAATTTAGCATGGATAATAATGCTCTGTGGTTCAAGGTCATTGTAAGCAAAGATGGGATATTTGATAATGGATGGGATGTTTGTCAAAATGCAAGGATATACAATTAGAGTCCTTGGAAGGCCAGATATGCTCTTGCCCCTATCTTTTACCCTTTCCTTCATTTTGGGGTTGGTAATGGCCTCCGTATTCGTTTTTGGAATGATATTTGGTGGGGTGACGCCAAGTTATGTTGAAGGTTCCATAGACTACTTTTGGTTGTGCATCAAAAGGACGCAATGGTATTGGAAATCCTGTCTTGGTCTCCTTTGAGCTTATCCTAGAACCTGGAGATTATAAGGAATCTAAGACCTGATGAGCTGGACGATCTTGGGAACCTCTTCGATTCCCTCCAGCATTTCTTTATCGACTCTTTCTCCTGATATTCGTGTTTGGTCATTAGAATCCAGTGGGTGATTCTCTACTAAACCCTTCTTCCGGTCTATTTCCGGGCATCAAATTCTTGACCCATCACCTTTTCCTTATCACAAACTCTAGAAACCTCGTGTTTCACCCAGAGTTAGGTTGTTTGTGTGGACAGCCATACTCTATAGAATCAATACGTCTAACATGCTGCAGAAGAGGGGTAATCTGGCTATTTCTCCTTATGTTTGTTTCATGTGCAGGAAATAGGGGGAGTCAGTAGATCACTTGTTTCTCCATTGCAGTTTTGCTCGGGAGGTGTGGCTATATTTTCTATAGCAGATGGGTGTGGATTGGGTGCTCCCGGCAAAGGTAGTGTCTTTGATGAGTCAGTGGAGTTTTAGAGGGCTGGGGAAGAGAGGGGGGATCTTTTCTGATTTGTTATTTTTTGCGATTCTGTGGAATATTTGGGGGGAAAGGAATAAATGTATATTTTGAGGATTACTCATAAAAAAAAATGTATTTTTGAGGATTCACAGAGGAGCCTTGGCTCGGTCATTGATTTTATCTTGGGGATGGTGGTGTCTTGGGTTGTAGTTAGATCGGAGTTTAAGGATTTTTCAATGGATTCAATTATTAGGGAGTGGACGACCATTGTTCATTCGATCCCAAGGCAGATTAGACAGTGTCATTTATGGAAGGCGCCTCCATGTGGGACCATCAAGCTTAACTTTGATGGGCCATCTTTTGGTAACCTGGGTCCTACCATAGTAGGTGGGGTGTTCAGGAACTCGGGAGGGCAGATTATTCATGTTTTTTGGGGCCCAATCGGGGTGGGGGACTCTACGACAGCAGAGATACGGGCGTTGATGAGAGCATGGATTTGGGAGACATCGAGGATTGGGATAGGGACTTTACAGGTCGAGTATGATTCCTCTACAGTGGTTTCCTGGATGTTAGAGACAAGGTCATATCCGTGGAGGTTAGCTCATTTTGTCAGGTTTGCCAGATTTTTGAGTCGGGATTTGAGAGCTTCCTTCTTCCGTGTTCCTAGGTCATCAAATGAGGATGTGGATGTTTGGGCCGGGGGGTTGGTAGGGAGGAGTCGCTGCGGGTTACAGTTAGAGGATGGTATTGTGAGCCTATTTTGACTGCGCTAGCTGGATTTTAATCCAGTGGTTTTCAGTGTTTTTTTCTATGTATGGTTGTATTTTATTTGTAGTTTGTAGCTTTTTGGGATCACATTTCGTGATCTGATGTATGATGTTTACTGCTAGTACTTTCATCATTTGATGATTCATGAAAGTTTTGTTGATTATCAAAAAAAAAGTTTGAATGCTATCAATATTCCCTGCTATCTGGCTTAGTTTGTTGCATGCGGTTATTCTTGTATAATACAAGTAATAACCTATGTGTTTTAACCATCAGTTTAATCTCCTAAAACTGGAGCGTGGAAGCCAAAGTGTTTGGTTCCCATTCTGTGATTGCCAATATTGCATTACCTATTGACCGGGTGCAGTCCGAGATTTCTCACAATCTGCCAGGTTCTCACACAAAATTAACACGATATTCTTTGTAGCAGAAATAATCTTTAATTTGCATTACAACATTTCACATCTTTTTTGAGAATCTTTTGAAGGCTTCTAGGAGAAATAAGCTTAAATGCACTACAATACACAAAATTCTTCGTTTGATGATTAATGAAATGTTTGTTGATTATCAAAAAAAAAAGAAGTTTGAATGTCTTCAATATGCCCTGCTATCTGACCTAGTTTGTTGCACACGGTTATTCTTGTATAATTCAAGTAATAACCTGTGTTTTAACCATCAGTTTAATCTCCTCAAACGGGAGTCCGGAAGTCAAAGTGTTTGGTTCCCATTCTGTGATTGCCAATATTACATTATGTATTGACCGTGTGCAACTAGGATTTCTCACAATCTGCCAGGTTCTCACACAAAATTAATAGGATATTCTTTGTTGCAGAAGTCTGTAATTTGCATTACAACATTTCACATCTTTTGAAGGCTTCTGGGAGAAGTAAGCTTAAATGCACTACACTACACTTAGATGTGATAAAATCTGCTGTTAGGTTACCCTCTTTCCATCTTTGTTCTTCTTTATTGGAATAGAGAAACTAATATCTCAACTTTTCATTACTAGTGGAAGTATTTTGACATGTTAGGTTACCCTCTCTCCCTTTCGAGGATATTGTCTCTTTCTGTTAACTTTGACATGATAAGATTTTTTTTTTTTTTGATCTTATGGATTTTGGCTAACTGGAAGTCTGAAAGAATTCTTCTGATTGCTGTCACACCAATTTCCTCGCTAGCAGATGTCTGAAATAGGCTAAAAGAGTTTTTTAATTTGTTTTGTTATCTTAGTTTTCACTTGCCAGAATCAGATAATTGTCCATCTGGAAGAGATCTACTTATCAATAATGATGGGTAGCAACTGCATTGTCTAATGTCATGTCGTGGAGGTGAGATGGCAACTTCCAGTTCTTTAAAAGTTTGTATGGATTTGGAAAAGACCCATATAAAGTGTGATCAGTCTTAAAGCTTTAAATATTGCTGTTTGAATCTGGCCTCACCTTAACCTTTTTCCATCACTTTGTGATCTGATTTTGTATACATATGCTGAAATAGCCAAGCAGAGGACTTTACTTCTATCCTTAGTTGTAGCTGTCCCTGAGAAAATCAATCTTCACTCTAATTCTCCTAGAGAAGCAAGACAGAAATTCATGCTAGCAGTCGTCAAATATCTGCATGTGAAGAGATGCTTAACAATATCCTTAGCAGCATTTTTCAGGCAATATTTAAATCTCCAAAATCGTACATGGTCCCGCATTCAATTTTGATTTAGAAGCTCTAAATCTCGGCAGTGCTAATGGCTATGCACGCAGTGTTTGTGCAACAAATTTCTTATTTTATTAAAACGAAATGGGCATGCCTTTGACATATTACACTTGATCTGAATGACTGGAACTTTGGAAGCTATGCTGCACTATGTCATACTAAAGTCTACTTAAATGGATATGAATGTGTGTGTGTGCGTGCGTGCGGGTGTGTGTGTCTATTTATATTCCTTTTTTTTCTTTCAGGGATGAATCACCTTTTTGATCATTGTCTGCTTTTTCATATGTGCAGGATCAAGGTTTAGGATCTTTATCCGATATTGATGATCTCACAAGTACTTTTTCAAAGGTCAGTTGCCTTAATGCAGATATGATCTTACTGGCAGTGAATAATACCAAATGTTGTTACTGTAATGCTTGAATTGTTGCTAGCATCTATTTGTCTTCATCTTCTATATTTTTGTATATCTAATTATTTCCAGTCTATGCAAGATTATTTGTGGATATATAGAACATTCATTTGAATGAATGTTTTAGAAATTCCTTATGGTTTCTAGATGCAGGGTTCCAGATGCCATGTTTCTGTGGTTAGCCTTCGATGTGGAGTATAGACTAGATATAATTCGTGAAAAGTTTTCTGCCTGAATTTTTCTGCCTTGCAGACAACCAAGGGAGGACTTGTTGATTGACAGCTATTTTGTAGTCTGGATTCCACCTGTCATGTATGCATGCCCTCCTTATATTGACTTACTGCAAGGCAGAGAAATCCTTCCTTTTGAAGACAGAATTTTTTCCCCCTGGATAATTCTCACCCTCAAATATTTACAGTTTACCTTGTCTTATCATAACGTGGCTTCAAAATTTTCTTTTTTGAATGGCGTTGAAATTTTCCTATATTACTTTTTTTTCGGGAATATTGTGAAGAAGTGGAATTACTTCAAACATTCCCCCAATGTTTCCCTTTTCTGATGGTGGAAATTTCCCTTGAAATCAAAGCTTCGATCCTTTACATAATGTGCGTAGCATGGAGTCATATGGTACAAATTATGGTAAATGGTGCTTTGGTATCTTCTCTTAATCTGGATTAACACCTGTCAATTTATGTTCTACCTCGTCATTCTCATACTGGTAGTCTACTCACCAGTCATGTCACTACCTACGTGACTATTAGTCTATTATCACTTCTATTATCACTTATATTTATTTGTAGGGTGTTAGTGGGTTTTCTGTTTTCTTCTGACATGACTTTTGGTTTGGGGAGGTTCCCTTTTTTATTCGGTTTCCTAGACACTTCAGATTGGTCCATTGTCAGTCCTCGTTGGTGAGTGAGGTCCTTTCTTGGTCCGAGTCGGGTCTTGTATGGAATCTTCCCCTTCGGAGGAATGTTCAGGATGCGGAGCTGGGTGATGACTTCCCTCTTGGAGTATCTCGGGGACTTTATTGTGAGTCAGGAGTGGTCAGATAGGAGGATCTGGACTCCGGATCCTAGGGGAGTTTGTTTCGTGTTGATCCTTCTTCTCTAAGTTTAGGTCTAACAGTCTTGGGACTCCTATCTCTTTTTCTGCCTAGGCTGTTGGTCCTCTCCGGCCCCACCCAGAGTCAAGGCATTTGTGTGGTCTGTACTACTTTATTGGATTAACACGACTGACATGCTCCAGAGACGGAGGAAGTATATGGCGATATCTCCTCACATGTGCTTTCTATGTAGACAGGCGGAGGAGACACTTGACCACTTGTTTCTTCACTGTATGGTGGCCGTTGAGGTGTAAAGGTTCTTTTTGAGCAGCGTTAAGGGGGGCGTGGGTCATGCCTATGAGTCTATGCCAGTTATTTGCACAGTGGAGGTTTCCAGGTTTGGCTGTGAGGGGTCGTATCTTGTATCGACTTGTTTTTTTGGCCATTTTATGGCATATTTGGATGCAGGGTAATCAGAGGATTTTTCAGGATTCTTGTTCCCCAACCTCCAGTGTGATCAAGGGGATCTTGGGGTTAGTGGTTTTGTGGGGAAACCCCCCATTCCATGAGAGATTTTGGGGAAATACTTAGAGTAGGAGGAGGTAGAGATCGGAGAGTACATTGATACATTGATGCCTCATTAGGAGGAGTATAGGGCCACTATCATGTGTGATGGGTGGACAGGCCCCACAAAGCTGTCCATTATGAACTTCATGGTGTATTGTCGAGGACGAGCCGTATCTTGGTCTGTAAATGCATATGATAAGATAAATGATGCGAATTACATCATGAGTTTGTTGATTGATGTCATCAATGAGGTTGGGGCGAAGAATGTAGTACAGATTGTGAAGGATAATGGTGCCTTTAAAGGCAAGGAAGACACTTATGGAGAAATACACCTTATATTGGACATAATGTGCAGCACATTGCATTGGCTTGATGCTAGAGGTTGTTGCTGCTAGACTCACTGTACTTGGTGTTCTCGAGGATACACGTACCGTCACAAACTTTATATACAACCATGCAATTGTACTAGCGAGGAAAGAAACATGTAAAGGGAACATAGTATGGCTGAGCATTACTCGATTTGCAACCAACTACATAGGCTTGGAGTGCATCCTTCGTCATAAGGCGGGATTGAACTCTTTTTACCAGTGCTGATTGGGTTGCTTGTCGTGAGAGTAAAGCTGTTGTGGGCAAGAAAGTTAAGATTATTCTTGAAGGAAATTTTTGGGATAAGGTCCGTGACTTGGTGAATCTCTTGGAGCCCATGTATCGAGTCTTATAGACTGTGGATATGGATGTCTATCCTGCTATGTGATCCGTATATGAGTTGATGCGGCTTATGCATGAACAAATCAAAGCCGCTTGCCCGATGACGTACAAGTGGGTTCACAAAATCATCGATAATCGCTGGTACAAGTCACTTGAGTACACTCTTCATAAGGCTGGTAAGTGCTTTGTTTCTTGTGTTTGATGCTTTTTTAATAGATAAATCGTGAATAATTTTATGGACTTACCAGCCTTATGAAGAGGGTGCGTAAGTGTCTTGTACTAGTGATTATCAATGATTTTGAGGACCCATTTGTACGTAGGCTTGTAAACGGATCAGATTCGAAGTGAATTCTGCTGAATCCGAATCCGATCCGTTAAGAAATCTACTAAATCCGAATTCGACGGATCTTCGTATACTCTATTCATAGATAATGATGGTATGTGACACACTTCGAAAAAGAGTACATCAGTTTTAATTATATAATCGAATTGGATCTTAATCAAATCGGATTTATATAGATCTATATTTGATTCGATTATAATTGGATTTTTCGAATTCAGATATTAATTGAATTTCGGATCAAAAATATCTGACCGAATCCGCTATAATCGGATAGGATTTGGGTCATGATCCGATCCATTGACAGACCCATTTGTACTTCATTGGACAAGCGGCTTTGATTTGCTCCTTCATAAGCCGCATCAGCTCATGTACGAATCCCATAGTAGGGTAGACATCCATAACCACACTCCGTAAGACTCGATACATGGGCTCCAAGAGATTCACCAAGTCAAGGACCTTGTCCCAAAAATTTCCTTCAAGAATAATCTTCTCAACTTGCTTGCACACAACGGTTTTATTCTCACGACAAGCAATCCAATCAGCACTGGTAAAAAGAGTCCTCAATCCTGCCTTATGACGAAGGATGCTCTCCAAGGATATGTATTTGGTTGCAATTCGAGTAATGCCCGGTCTTACTATGCCCCCTTTACATGCTTCTCTCATCTTCACAAGTACAATTGCGTGGTTGTATATAAAGTTTGTGACCGTAAGTGCATCATCGAGAACACCAAGTACAGTGGGTCTAGCATCAACAACCTCTACCATCAAGTCGATGCAATGTGTTGCACATGATATCCAATTTATGGTTTAGTGTTCCATAAGTTTCTTCCCTGCCTTTACATCGGCCCTGCCATTTTCCGTTACAATCTGTACCACATTTTTGCGCCCCAACCTCACTTATGACATCAATCAACAAACCAATGATGTAATTCGCATCCTTTATCTTATTAGATGCATCTACAGATTTCAAGCAGACGGTTCGTCCTTGACAATACACCATGAAGTTTATAATGGACAACTTTGTGGGGCCTGTCCACCCATCACACATGATAGTGACGCTATACTCCTAGTGAGGCCTCAATGTATCAATGTATTCTCTGATCTCTGCCTCCTCCTGGTCTAGGTATTTTCCCAAAATCTCTCATGGGGTGGGGGGTGATACTCCTCTGCCAGATTCCTGTATGACGTCAACCATATTCTTGAAGTGTGGTGAGTCAGCTGCATTTCCTGAGATGTGATTGAAGATAAAGAATTTTGAAATAAACTTACCCATCTTTTCTCTTACATTTCCTCCACTCCAAATATCCTTAAGGTGCTTCTGCCTTGAATCAGATGCCTTATACAGAGATGGGTCTAAAGGTGGAGCAGGCATCCTAACACTCTTACTTCGCTGGAATGACAGTGCTAAACGTGATCTAGATGCTGCTCCCTCTCCTGGCCCAACCAGCCCCTGACGGCTCAGCCCCCGATGTCCTAGCCACTGATGGCCTAGCCCTTAATGGCACAGCCCCTGACGGGTCCAGCCCCATAAGCCCTCTGTCTCTCCTCTCTCCTCTCATACTCAAGCTGCATGGATGCCCGGTATGTAGCGCGAGACTGTATTCGCTCACCATCATCATCATCGTCATCCACTAGTAGACCGAGTGGTTGCTTCAATTTTTTCTGATACTCTCATTTTTTCCTCATGATCTTTCCTTAATGTACCCCCAGTCGACAAATGATCTGCCATCAGTTTCTTCACCCCAGGAGGCACCTTTGGACAATTAGCTACATTCTTGTAACCTGTGTGCCAAGTGCTGTTTCGACCTTGTAATCCCACCACTTTTCATTACATACCCACAATAGTTGCAATGAGATTTGTTTTTATCATTCTCGTACATGGTCCCATGGTGTCATCCTATCTCTAGCCTCCGCCATGTCGATGCCATCTCAGATGAACCTATAGCAAATAACAACATAGAAACGTTATAAGAGCTCACGAGTTTCAACAAACCAATTCTTTTATGTTTTTTTTTTGTATTTTTCTATATTTTTTCATTTATTTTTGTCATTTTTAATCATTTTCATATTTTTTTTAAATATTTTATACACTAATTAAATAATTTCAGAAATTAATCAAAGTACATTTGAACTCATAAATTATTAAGTTTTAGCAATATAGTGTTCTACTATTTTTCCTATATTTTTCTGTCATTTTTATATTTTTTTAATATTAATTACACTAATTAAATAATTTCAGAAATGAATCAAAGTAAATTTCAACTCATAAATTATTAAGTTTTAGTAATATGGTGTTCTATTATTTTTCCTATATTTTTTCTGTAATATTTATTTATTTTTTTAAATTTTATTGATTGTTTTTTTAAAAATTTTTAAATTATAAATGTTATTTTTGTTAATTAAATAATAGCTAAAATTTTAATCAAAATTAATTTCTATAATTTAATTTATAAAAATTTATTACAACAATATTCTAATATTTATTACATAAATATAAGCCCTTATGTCATTTTTTGTACATGTTCTATATATATATATATTATGTATTTTTCGGCCAAAATAATTAAATAAATACATTTCTTTTGAAAAAAAGAAAGTAATGACACCGATCTGTAGATCGGGTGTCAGTACTTAACATATAATTAGTATACATGATTTCATAAACATATTTACTCTAAAACTGAAAAATTTAGTTATCACCTTGATTTCGTCGGTGAAACGCTTGCAAACGGCATAGAGTTTTGTTTGATTTGTATTTTTGTACGCAAATCTGACGAAATCCCACTTGTTTTGGGGAGAAATCAGTAGAAAATGTGAAGAGGGAGAGAAGATTTGAGAGAAATGATGGAAAGAGGGGAAATCTGCTCGATTTGGGGCAGATTTCCCCTTTAAATGACGACATGTCCTCATTTTTAGAAGTTTGCCCTCACTTCCCGGTTTCGGCGACATGTCTCACGTATTGCCGACATGTCACCGAAACCAAGAAAGCTTTTTTTATTATAGTGACATCACTCGACATGGTTGACATTTCGGGCGACTTGTTGTCGAAACCAGGGTAAAACGATTTATAGCCTGGTTTCATGTCGCCCACCTCTGAAATGGCGACATGTCTCCCGACATGGACAACATGTCTCCCGACATGGACAACATGTCGGCGACATTGCAAACAATGGTATGGCATAAAAAAATCAACCTCTATCAATCTGAGAAAAATGCACGATACTCCTTTAGCAATCTTATAGAGTAAGAAAAGATGATCTGTAGACTTACCATTGGACATACACAAGATGCATACCTAGGGAGATAGTGCTTGGTTTCTCGTTCTCTTTTGGAGTGTATTAGAGGTATTAATCTTGTTAAAAATCGTGGTCCATGCAACGTTTTAAACAAGGTTTTAAACTTCTCCAGCATGCCAGCGAAATATCGTCATTTTCTAGTCTGGCGACACTAAATATGGGGGTGATATTTCGTCGAATTTTCTAGCCCCCCCGACGAATTCTCAGGCAAAATCGAAATTTGAATTCTTGGTTTTAAAAACTCGGTTGTGTATGAACTGGTGAGGATGTTGGTCTGATTCAATCCGGTTCATCCAGGGGTTCAAACCAAGTGAACCGAGAGACATCATGAAAATAAATACTTGAAGAAAAAATAGAGAAAATAAAAATGCCCGGTTTAATCCGTTTCACACATGGTTTTCCTAGTTTTCATTGATTCATCTAGTTCATTGGTTTTATAAACAAACCAGACCGAGGTTCGAACCGAACGTTGCGATGTCTTGTTGGTGGTTTGACTGGCCGATCTGGTCGGTTTTTCTATTTAAAGACCTTGTCCTTAGGGGGAAAAAGGTTTCAAAATCTGATTTGTAAGAAAGGACCACAAAGGGAGGGGCTAATTTCCACGACTAATGATAAGAAAGTTAGATCTAGATGAAAAGTCTACTATAGGGTTTGATGACCAAATACGGGTATCAGGAATTTCAGGGTTGTTAAGAGTGACCAATTCATTGAGGTTAGTGGTCTTGGAGGTAGTTTCCAGACCAAGCCTTATAGGAACCAAGACAAGTTGTTTGCCACTTTGGCCTCTCTATATGACATTAACCCGAGAGTGTGACGAACCCAATTAAATATAAATGCTATAGAGACATCCAAGCATAGACCCTAGGCTACAACGACTGCATGGATAGAAAGTGGATGCAAGGGAAGCAATGTCTTTCCACGGGCTAGACTGTATGTCTTTGCACAAGGGTCAATTTGTCATCCATTGTTATGAATTCCATATATGCTGATGGTTACTTAGACCCATAGGCATTCCTGTCTTGTTCTAAATCTCTAAATCAACTTCCTTGGTAGGGCTGAATGTTTGGCTAATGTATTACCCAGACCAAGGCCCCCATTCCTTTTTTCCTCTATAAATCAACTCCCAATTCACTAAATGGTCCCTTCCCAAATGAAATCCTGCTGAATTTTCTCTATCCTATGTGCTATCCATCCAACATCTTGAGCTAAGTTGTTTGTTAATGATGCTTGGATCTAGAGAGAGGTAATTTCTCTTTCAAGTTGCTAATCTTTTCTTAACCTTTCTAATCATTGAATCCCATAAACTCAGACTTTTTGGATATAATTATATCGCTTAGAGGAAGTCCCAAGTGTTTCAATGGCCACTTACCTATTTTGCAACCGAAACTTATCTTCAAAAGACTAGAATGATCCCTGCCAACATGAAGGTGTTTGAATTTTGATTTTGTCCACCGTTTCACTAGGGGTGCGTGGCGAAATTTCGGCGTAAGTTTGGGGAAAGTTGGAATTTTGAGTTGAAACTTTTAAGGGGTTTAAATGAGAGTAAAATATACCTAAAAAGCCCAAAATATCAAAATAGATGCATATATAGTCATTCAAACATAAGTAGGCAAGTAGGTTGTATACCGTGTAGGAGAAATATAGAGAAATTATGCCTAAATGATTGAATTATAGTGTGAAAATTTATAGAGGTCTAAATAGGATAATGACATGGTATAAAATTTCACACTATAATGCAATCATTTAGGCATAATGCCTTTAAACTTATTCATATTGCTTGCAAATAATATATCATGTAACGACACTCGATCTATCGATGGGTGTTGTTATTTGTTTTTAAATATAAATAATATTTATTTTTAAAAATCAAAAAAATCAGTTAAAAAATTATAAAACGTAGTTTTTTAGTTTCTCCATGTGGATTGGAGAAACTGATAACCTAAGACTCAAACTCTTAACACAAAAACCGTTAGAAAATTAAAAATTAAAATGAAAAAATTTAGTTAAATCCTAAATCCTAAATATTAATTTATAATCCTAAAACTCTAAAAGAAACTTGAGCCCTAAAACCTAAATGTTAAATCTTGAAAATAAATAAAACCTGAAAAAATGCTAAACCCTAAAAGAAAAAGAAGAACCATAAAAACTTAAAACCTTAAAAAAATGCTAAACCCAGATGACTCCTAAAACCTAATAACTAAACCTTAAAAAATTAAAATCCTAAAAAAGATGGTAAATCCTGAAAGACAAGGATGAATCCTAAAGCCTTATAAAAAAGAAAAGATAAATCCTACTATTGTAATACTTTTGATTTTAATTATTTTTTATTTTATATTATCATATAAAAGGGTTTTTATCTGCTTTTTGACTAGATAAGGGTTTTTATCTTTAAAAGAGACTTTTATCAAAGAGGAAAAACCGTTTGAACGTGTGTTCAGTTGAGTTTATCGCCACATGTTGATATTCTATTACGGGGGGCCTATATAGATCCCTGTGGGTGATGCTTTCGTTATTCTTTGTTTTTTTTTTTTGAAAACTATAAATAATATTTATTTTTAAAAATAATGAAATCAATTATAAATTTTTTATTTTGAAAAAGATATTTTATGATGTAAAGTTTTGCATTAATTGTAAAAATATGCTGTTAATTAAATTAGTAAATTATCCATGTAAATAGGTGATCATTAATTATTATTTAATTCAAAAAATTTTAAAATTACATGAAATTTTTTAAAAAATTGTAAAAAATATTAAAGCATATTTAAAATTTAGAATGAAATTTGATACATATTTGTAATGCGTAAGCTAGATAGAATGTACACATTGACATCTAGCAATCAGATGATGAAATGACAAACACACACAAGAATGACAATGAAATGAATGGTATGATAATGCACAATGCTCATGATGGAGTGAAAATGATGAAATGTATGCAAATGGGGGGTGTTAAGCCTAGCCTAACCATGAAATCACATTCACATTTCCTTCAGGTAATTCTACCCGAGGAATGTGCTAAAACACAACTAACCATTTTCTTTCAATCTTAAGAACAAAATAGATGCTTATATGGAAGAAGAAAGAAGCTTAGTATCAATGAAAATTGTGAAAACCCCATTTATCTCATATTGTTATAGGATAAAAATAAAAAATAACAAAAAATAAAATAAGAAAATAAATAATTAAAAAATAGTTCATATTTATTACAATTATCATTGACTGAGAGGTATTATGGTCAAATGCTCAGTTTTTGTACAGATCGTTAAACCCTCCTCTAGTTTGAATTTGAATCCAATATATTTTGAATACTTATTTACTTTTTGGATGTTGGAACATAAATGTTGTATTTATAAGTTGTAAACTTTTGTATTATTTCACATTATTAATCAAAATATTATTTGTTGTTTTTTTTTTTTTTTGAAATTTGTATGTTCATAAATAATATATTTTTTAATGAAGATATCACTTTTTATGGACTAACTTTATTATTTATATTTTAGAAGTTATTACTTAGTACTTATTAAAAAAAGAAAAAAAAGAAAGAAATTGGCTAAAATTATAACTATATTAAATAAAAAAAATTGAATTTATTTCGGCGAAGTATCCAAAATTTCAGCAAATTTCAGACCATTATTTCGTCCAATTATTTAAATCAAAAAAAATTTTCCACCGAAATTTCCCCAAAATATCTGAAATATCCGAAATATCGGATATTTCGGTTTCGTTTGAGCCTCTGAAATCCTTGATATTTCTGAAATTTTAAACTATGAGTTTGACAGGGGAGAGGAGAGAGTAGGTTCTCACATAGTGGGACCATGGGTGCTGGGTCTTTAGGTGCAGGGAGATCGGGTGGTAGGGCTGGTGATGCACCACCATTTAGCTGTAGCTAGAGTACAAGGATGCCGGATCCACGTTTGGATCCCTCACTATATAGATCGAAAGTTTCTAGGCCTACGCAACTGAAGGATGTGTGGAGTTGGGGTAGTGTGACGGAAAAAGACGGGGAAGTTCTTCTGACAATTCTTTATCTTCAGCCATATACCGGCCAACGTTACCACATTTCAAGAACATGATTGATTTGATACATGTGGCAGGAAGAGGAGTGCAGTCCCCTACCCCACATGAGATTATGGGGAGCTATCTGGATGAAGCGGTTGAGATTAGGGAGTACATCAAGGTATACAACATGGGCGACATGTCGCCATTCGTGGGTTTGGCGACACGACATAATGGGATTGTCGTTTTGGGTCGACTTGGGCAATTTTCTAATTGGTCTGCGACATGTTGGGCGACATGTCGCCCCTTAAGGGTATTTGAGTAAAAATGGGCGACATGTCGCTTTTAGAAGGGGGAAATTTGTTCGATTTTCCCCTAAAACCATTCTTCTCCTTGATTTCTCCTCTCTTCATTTTTTTTGGTGATTTCTGCCGAAATCAAGTTTATTTCACCTGATTTGTGTACAAAAACACAAATCTAGCTCCGCTCTACGACTACGCCGTTTTCAAGACTTTTTTTTTTTCAAAATAAATATATTTATTT
>JAUPMG010041408.1:0-14242 GCA_031762675.1 Pachysandra terminalis | reverse complement strand
ATGGTATATTTTGACTGTTGTATGATTGTGGTAATGAGGGGCGACATAGACCTAAGGTTACTTATTGAGCCTCCAAATCTCATGCCTTCATGCACCATGTTTTCAGCAAGGATAAAGAGCTGACGTGGTGGTCATGGAGTGGATCTATTCTGATCAAGCATGTTGCTGTTGTTGTTTCTACTTTTAGTTTTATTATTGATTGGAACTTGTTGTAATTTGACCCTATAAGGGTATGGGTTTATGAAATGTTGGTTTTAATTCTTTTAGGATAAATAGCATGTATGGACAGATGGTTCTTTTGAATGGTTTATTGCTATGCAATAAAGACTTCCACTGATTTCTACATTACTCTGATTGGCCATTACATATGGTGATTGTGTTGTGGACCGCATCCAAGAGTTTTGATCTGAAGGTCGCACCTTGAGGTCCTTGAGATTATATATCTTAGATTCAGGACGTGACAAATTGGTATCAAAGCTCAAGGTTGTTAATCTAGAGGCTCTAGAGTCTAGTGAAACCTAGGAAGGAACATAGAATCATGTGAACCTAAGAATCACATTGATGAATTATGTGTTGTGTGCATTATGTGAAATGTTTGATTTTGTGTGTTTGCTGATTTGTATGGGTGATGTCTATATGAATTTAGAACATATACTTAGAGACTTGTTATTGTATGTAGATGGCTGGTGACAGACATAATTATGTTGCTAGTGAGAGTTCTTCTAGTGGGGACATAGACCCACAGATTGCTGGTGTGTACCGAGTTTTGGGTGTCATGGATGCTTCTCTTTAGAGAGAGCAAGACATGTGACAAACTCAATTGACCCAGTAGAATTAAGGAGCTGTGCTATGGATGGAGCGCTTCAAGAAGCTTTCGCCACCATCATTTGATGGCAGAGGGGAGCCCATGAGAGCTCAGGACTAGATGCAAGAGGTGGAGAAGATCTTCCGGGCGATGGGGTGTCCTTAGGATCAAAAGGTGATACTTGCGGCCATCACGCTGAAGTGTGAGGCCTAACATTGGTGGGAATCGGAAGAGAGAGCTCAAGGAGAGGTGACTGACTGAGAAGAGTTCAGAAGGAAATTCTTTGAGACTTATATCCCGAGCAACTATCGGAGGTAGAGAGCTGCAGAACTTTTGAGGTTGGAGCAAGGTTCTGGTACAGTGGCACAGTATGAGGGCCAATTTGCTTTGCTGTCATGTTTTGCACCTCATGTTATTACTAATGAGGAGGACAAGGTAGCGAAGTTTGAGGAAGGATTGCGACTGGCAATCAGGTCCAAGGTTGTATCCCATGGATTCAAGACTTATGCACAAGTCTTGGAGTGTGCTATGCGGGTGGAAAGGGACAATGTTATGTTCAATCAGCAGAGGGAGACATCTTGTAATGACTCGAATCCGTTCATTAAATTTTTAAAGATAATTAATAATAATTTAAATGATTTATGAATTTATTTAGAGAAATGGCTTAAATCTTAATTAAAATAATTAATTTAGGCTTAATGGGTATTAAACATTTCATGGGTTTCATCTTAATGGGAAGGGTGATTTTGGAAGTACTAAATATTTAAAGATTAGATTGGAATTTAGATTGTTTTATCACAAACCTAACCTAGCCGTCACATCATAGTGGAGAAGAGGAAGAGGAGAAGAAGCTGAAGAGGAAAAGGAGTTAGAGATGATCGGAGAATTAATACCAGAAGTTCTACATTGAAGTAAGTAATATTCCTATCTAATCCTATATGGATCATTGTGATTAAATATTATGAAATTATTATGTGAAATATGAATCTTTATAGGTATGAACCGTATGAATCACGTTGTAGAAATTAACTGGAAACGTTCCTGAATCGTTGCTAGCATGAGGAAATTATATTATAAATGTTTTGTGATTAACTGTGTAAGTTTTGGATTAACGAAGCAAGAGAAATTTATTGGAGTATTATCATATATCGATTTCATAAATTCTAGAATTGTGTTTAGCATGGAAAATTTCATATTAATTTTATATGTGATTTGTGTGATGTATGGACTGTTTCCTGTGGGGAAATTCTGTTATTAAATTTCCATCGTTAATATTAAATATTAACTGTGTGATTCTTGGACAACTTCCGGTGAGGGAAATATCTATCGTTAAGTTTTATGTATTATCTTTGTGACATCTAGATTGTTCCAGAAGTGGGAAAAAGGTTTGTCGTTAACTTATTTTATTAACAGAAATATATCTGGACTGTTCCTGAAGTAGGAAAAAGTTTGTCGTTAACTTATTTTATTAATTGAAATATATCTGGACCGTTCTCGGAGTAGGAAGAAGTCTGTCATTAATTTATTATATTAACTCTATGATTATCTGGACTATTCTCGAAGTAGGAAAAAGTCTATCGTTAACTTATTTTATTAACTGAAAAATATCTGGACCCTTCCCGAAGTAGGAAAAAGCCTGTCGTTAATTTATTATATTAACTGTATGGTTATCTGGACTGTTCCCAAAGTGGGAAAAAGTTTGTCGTTAACTTATTTTATCAACTAAAATATATCTGGACCAATCCCGAAGTTGAAAAATCTGTCATTAATTTATTATATAAACTGCATAATTATCTGAATTGATTTCAGTATAAATTTAGTGTATTTAATTATATTAAAAGTTGTATGTGGTGTTTAGTTCATTTTCGGCATATCTGGATTTGGTTCCGGAAAGGATGACGATTACTGGTAGACAGTGGATTAGTCATGACGTGTATAAATTGTTTTGAACCAATATAATCGTTGGTCTTTTTGTGGAAATTATTATGGACGGAATACTAGTGATGTCTTCCTGCAGATTATCTGTGTGTATGAGCGCTCAGATAGTTTCTGAAGGAAGCTATCACCGGGAATTCTATGGTGATTGTGATGACAGTTGGACGAGGTACATATCACATGCATTCTAGGTTGATGTAAGTGTTAAGTGAGCCTTGAAGGTGAATATCAGGGTCCTAATCAGAGGACCTATGTCGGTTTCACTGCACATTGGGTTGAAAGTTCCAAAAGAACAGTTTTCAGGTTGTACTGTACCTTGGGTTGAAATCCCCATTAAATCAGGTAGGTTTCCTTCAAACCATGAGTTATAAAGAATGGGGATGAGGTGAACACATATAATGAAGAGAGGGGTATTCGGCTACTCCTGGTGACTAGTTCCCAAATCAAAACTATTATAGCGAAGATAAGGTGAAGGCTACTTAACATGAAACATTAACTTAGTCTTCTCATTAGCATTAGGGTCATGTGTATGTCCTTACTATGAGCATGTCATTTTAGAACATTTGATTGCATATTCTATGGCACTTGCATTGCATCATTCATTTTATTTATGCCTTTTATTCCATGTTATTCTCATTATTTATTGTTGTGTACTTGGATTGTACTACCAGTGTTCAGTGAGGGTTGTTGACGGTTGAGTTTACATATTGGGCATTCCAAGCTCATGCAACTTTTTATGTTGTAGGTTAATAGATAGCATGAATGAGATGGATGTGGTGATGTGATGATTTTTATCGTTGATTTCAGAAATAATTTTTATGTTATTTATTTAACATCTATAATGGGTTGTAATGGAACGACTGTTACTTGATCATTTCTTTTATTTATTTTGTTGTGACTCTTCTGAAGTCAGTTGAATGCATGTTAAAATTTCCGCACTCTGATTATTTTTGAAAAATATTGTTGTTATATTTTGGAATGTTACGTTGGTTTCTGCGTTCCGTGGTTGGAACCCAAAGGTCTAACCTTGAATTTCATGTTACTTGCATAGGGATTTGTGCTACGGATTTGGGGCATGACACATCTAGATGTTATAGAGGGAGATTTCAACCGAATCAACAAAGGGGAGAGAAACACTACAGATCAGATGATCGTCAGCCGAGGGCATTTTTAGCGAGACCAGCATCAGGGGCAGTAGCATAGACTATAGTACCTTATGTTCAGTAGGCACGAAGGCCAGTGTCACATCCCAAACCTAGAGATCTCATTGGAGTCTCTATAGATTTGAAATATGACTCTTACCCCATTTCACATGGGAGTGGTAGTAAATACATTGCCAAACACATTGAATCCATTAAGATAATTATAAAATTATGGACTAAAAAGAACTTAAAAATATCCATTCACATAAACAGCAGAAATAAACTACTACTAGTCTCATGCTTCAATCAAAATTCTGCCAACTACTAAAATCTGATCCTAACTTATGATAAGATCAAATAAAAATATAAAGCCAATAAATCCTACTAAAAAACCTACTAAAATCATCAATCAATGTTCTCATTATAATTAATATCTTCATTGTACTCTTGTCCTTCGTATTGATCATTATAGTCCACTTGTTCTGCTTCTATAGATCCTAAAATTTGGTTTCTTGAAAGCATAAGCTACACTTAGTTTGTAGGTAAACAAATCAAAACAATATTTAAGAATTAATTAGGGATAAATCCACTATCCATTGGTATTCCCATAGATATAAACAAAATGTTAGTATATGCAGAAAAATATATGAAGTAATGTGCAATGCAATATGATATGCTAGTTCAATTATTAATGAATGCAATGCATGCTCATGCAATAATATATATATAATCACCACGTGTGATTCAAGCACAATCATATGAATGCAATATGCATGCTGTTTGGCATTCGATTAAATGTATGTCCCACACTCAATCCAACCCCAATCAATCAGAGATGAATCATCCCCCGTTCACACGGCCAAGGAAAGGAGGTTATTCTACATGCGCACCACAGTTTCCAGGGCTTCATTTAACCTAGTGAGCACAATTCCCATGCCTTTTTTTCGATCACGGGAACGAATCCCAAGGCATCATCCACCTGTGAAATTCCCTTGTGAACCATACATTACCCGAGCTACTAACAAAATTTCATTTAGGCATCTATCCGAATATCAAGATTTTAATTTTGTTCCATTGGGATAACTAGTCCCTCAACAAATGCAAGTTAGTCCATCAAGAACTTCTACACTTATATAGAAATTTCCAGATTTAAATACCTCTCGGTTATGTCCAAAATTTCCAGAATTTGGAAATATGGGGTAAAGTCAATGCATTAGACACAATCAAGGTCGAGATGCTCCATAGGCCTATGCTGTGAAAAGTGAATTGTGCAATTAACTAGGCACTAAATTGTGTATATGAACAAGTGCAATATAATCAGAAAAATATGATCATAATATGCTTTAAGATGATAAGAATCAAAATAAAAAATATGCATGTTGGGAAAACATAGCAAAAGTTTTCTCAATAGGTAATTTATGCTAAATATTGATCAAAATCAATTTAAAACACCACAAAAAATATCAATTAGATATTTTAGATATGCTGGTAAAATTTCAAGAAAATTGGACAATGTTGAAAATTGGTGGTCGACCCAGCCAGCCGACAGGCTTCGGTTGACCTCACGGTCGATCGAAGTTTCTTGGTTTCCTATTCAATAACCAAAAATAATTTCTACAGAAGGTGGTCGAGTGTCAGTCGACCAAAGGTTTTTCGGTCACTTAACCCTAGACCACCCAAAATAATCTTTTATGTGACGGTTGGTTGCGCGGTTAACTGCTAGTCGACCGATTCAACCCAGAAATCTCTCGGTCGAGTTCTTGGTTGACCGCTAGTCGACCGAAGCACGGGAAACAGAAAAGTCTTTGAAAAATAATATTTAGCCTTTCAAAGTAAAATTTTAATTAATGCAATAATCATAACATCAAATTTCGAGAAAAACCCATTGTTTAGAACACAAACAACTTACTTGACTTACTTGATCTTTATGAGTTCATCAAACCCAGAAAAGAGAACTTATGATTATAGTTTGTTCAAGAAAGAGTAGAAGAAGTAGAATTTAGAGAGGTAGGCTATGTCAGACTCAAGGAACATGACATATATACCTATTTCATATCGAAAGTAAATTTTTATTTGAGTACTTACCTCGAATTATCGATGGTGTTAAGTAGAACACCTTCTTCTTCTTCAAAGTCTGAAACTTCTGAAGTCTTCAAAACTCCAAGATTTCTCCAAGTTAGTATAGCTACTACAACTTCCTTCTCTCTCTCTTCTCTCTTTTCAATTATGATCCATACGTCTAACTATCATCCTTTTATAGATTTTCTTCTTAGTTTAACTTAGTCTAGGAGCCCTTATCAGTTTAGATTTAGTATTAATTCTCAAGCCTTAGATTAGATTAATAATGTCCTACTTAATCTTAACCATTAGATTAAGAGTCCTAGTTTAATTGAACTAATGTTAATTCTATTTTAATTACTAAATCCTAAATTAATTAAAACTAGTATTACTCCTATTAATTTCCAGCCATTAGATTAGATTAGAATTTCCTACGAAAGCCTAGCTATACATTATAACTTATAATTGTGTGTGTTGCACTTTGTTTCCTACAGTACAATCCACCAATCACAACAACTCAAAGTCAAACATATTAGCTAATTTAATAAAAATTTAAATTATTCCCTATTTTCTGGTAAATTATACATTAACCCCTATGAATTAGTTTTGGTTATTATAATTGTAGACACCTCAATGGCATATAAGGTAAAACCACTTGAAACTAGGGGAGATAGTGTAAAATCTGGGATGTTGGGGGCACTAGTGTTAATAAATTAAAATTTATTAATATGACCACACCCTTGGGCGTGTTTAACCAAACCATGAGAAGAGGGTGGGGAGAAAAGTGTCATTTCTCCTCCCTAATATACACCTTATAAGGGGATCATAGGATAGGGTAGAGAGAAATGATGAAACGAAGGGAGGAAATGGGTAGATTAGTGTGGATCCGGATGGAGGAGGCTACCTTGTCCTTCTTCCTACGATGTGTAGAATAGAGACGAAAGGGAGACATCCTCTGTTAGAAAAAGATCAAGTAAGTTGTTAGATGGTGTAATTCTATTATGATCATGAGATCACATTGTTCTATGCTCTGTTTTTGGTATTTATGATTGAAATTATTATCGTTGCATTCAAATCCAAGGTATGATGTGTTTATTTGATGATTTCTAGTTTAAAATGTATTTAGTGTGATTTGGGTGTGTTTTCCCATGATTTTGTGCTGATTTGGTTGTGTTGGAAATTGATTTGGAAACCCAAAACTTGCCCAGAAGAAACCTAGAACATGGTACTGTCGGCAGGGTTCGGTCCAACGACCACCATACCGATAGAGAGCATTTTCTAGGCAAAAAACGGCTGTTCGACAGGCATCAGTTCACCGACGTGCCGAACAACCCAGAAAAACACAGAGGATCGGTAGGGTTCGGTCCATCGACCACCCTACCGATAGAGACCATTTTCACATCAAAATTTGCTATTCGGCAGGGTTTAGTCCACCGACCACGGTGCCGACGAATTGAGAACTTACACAGTGTTGGGAAAATTTGTGGAATCCTCAGGTCGATGGTGAAGTGCTGTAGCCATGGTTCAAAATTGAGTTCCTGAAGTTAGTTTTGACCCGAAGGCAGCTAGCCTACAAGCGGGGAGTCAAACTAGAATTTCCGATGTTGTTGTGTGACCATCATCCCACCCTAGGACAGTTATGAGTATGACTTGGTAATGGATAGGATTACTGATGGTATGATTATTGTGAAGTGATAACCATAAGAAGCTTATGAGAATTGGCAATCGGATTAACCACGTGTATGGGCACGTGGATAGTTTCCGTTGTCTATCCTCATTTGAGATCCTAGTTAATGCATAACATTCTAGGCTGAGGTTGAATGATAAGTGAACCGGGAGTTGGAAATCTACAAAGAAACTTGGTGAACCCTCCGGAGGGTTGACTAAACCCGTAGGGTGAAAGGGCCCTCCTTAATAAGGGTAGGATGTTTGTGGATCCTATAAAGGTTCGTTACCCCTCAAGTATGGTACACTCAGAAATTAGCCATATGTTGGACCTTATACCATGGGTAAGCGCCCATAATGAAGATGGGGATTCCGGTAGTCCCTAGGATGATGTCCTGAATTGTTTTAGTTGAGAAGCCTAGGGTTGAGGTCCACTTATCTGGATATGTTAGCGTAGTCATTCACTTAGCATCTTACAATATTATTGATTGCCTTCAATACATTCATATTATGATTGTTGCCTATACTGCATCATTCATAGATCATGTGAATGGTCATTCATTCATTTCATTACATATTAAACCACTCATGTTGTATTGATGATTATTGTTGTACTAACCCTTGATGTGATTTCCATAAGAGGACGGGTAATTGTCTCACACTTACTGGGCATTCAATGTCTCACGCAACTTTTCATGTTGCAGGATGGGAGGAGAAATTTGTGTGCTAGATCGTGTGTTGTTGTAGTTGAACTTTCTAATTGTTGTGATAGTACCATATAGTGCATTGTAATGATGTGTTGAGGGAGTAGGGGTTGCCTTAGGCATGAAGATGATGATAACCTTGTTTAGGGAGCTCATTGCGAACCATATCGACCTAGGATCAGACGAAATGTGCGACTATGTAAATGCTTGTAATAATTAGCTTTAACTCTATGGATTTTAGGAAACTTCTGCGCTCTGATTAAACCTAGTAAAGATAATTCGTTGCCTTTATCCTAATTCCAAATTTAGGTTGGTAGAAATCCGCAGTCCATGTGTGGATCCTGAAGGTCTCACCTCGAGATCCGTGCCACTATTTCTAGGGACTTGTATAACGGGATGTAGGGCGTGACAGATTGAGATCAAAGCTCTAGGTTAAATTGCCTAGGGTCAGGAGAACATAAAGGAGAAACCTAGGACTCCCATGATTGTGATTGTGTGATGATTGTTGTGTTTTCTCAAAGAAAGGTTGTTAGAGGACTAGTGGCACTAAGTATCACATAGAAACTGGGGTTAGGTGGAGAAACATCAAAGAACTACAAGACTTGTGTGCTGTTTTGATTTCCCCAATTGTTATTGTGTTAATGAGTGATTGATGTGCATTATATGTTGTTAAGATGAATGCTGAGTATTAGTTAAATGGAGTAGTGTAATGTATAAATCTTAAGGGTAGATCGGGTGTGAGACACCCGGGGAGGTATGTGCAAGGGTATTGTTGTGAACTGCACCTTTAAGATGTAGATTTCTAAAGAATACTGAAGGTTGGCTGGCCACCAACCCGGAGGAATCTTGGGAAATGAACCTTCAGGGTGTGAGACGTGTTGTGTGCTAAGGGCACTGAGTGGGAAGGATCCTCAAGGACTTGACCATAGGGAACCAACTTGTTGTTGTCCAAAGTTTACTTATCTATGGGAAACACTAACGCAAATATAGTACTTTCACAGAATCTGAGAACAATGTAGTTGCAAATACATTGAGCTCAAAAAAAACAAAAAAAAGAAACTCGATGAAAGGAAAGATAAGCTAGGAGGACATATATCATCTACTTATCTCATAAAAATAATAACATAATAGGATATCTGATTTCCGGATCATGAAGAAACTATCACAGTTGGTTTATCAGTAATGCTACTAATTAATAAAAGAATAATAATAATAGGTCAAAGGACTTAAGGATTTAAAATTTAATTAAATAGGGTAAATTTAAAAAAAATCAAATTAAGAGGAGTTAAATAGTGTAAATAAAGGTGGGATTAATTAGATTAATGTGTATATGTTTATGTATATATAAGTATATATGTATGTTTAAAATAAATAGGGGTTCGACACCCTTGTCGGTACCCTTCGGTCCACCGACCGCGCGGGGGGTACCGAACTGGTGCGATTTAATGACATTCTATTTGGGGGGTTTTCTTCCATTCCATAATGGAAACCTAAAATCTTCCCCAATTCGTTCCTCAAGAACTTCCTTCCAATATTGAAACCCCTTTCCAAATCCATAGATCACGTTTTCCCTCCACATCAAACCAATCAAAATCGCCATCAACCCTTGACGAAACCTACCAAATCAAGAAAATCTTCTTCCCTAAAACCCTAGAAATCTCTTTTCCTTCTATAAAACCATCTCAAACTTTCCTTTTGATCTTCCATCAAGATTAGAAGGCACCCATTCAAAATTGAGAGCAAGATTTCGATTTTCTTAACCTAGAAACCCAAATCGACCCAAACGCCCTTGACTCTTCCTTCGCAAAGGAAAGCCCAGCATGACCTCCAATCCATCCCCAATCCACCTTTCACCATGACAATGCCGAGAGCAAAGAGAGTTACCAAGGATCCGGAGTCCTCGCGACGCAAGGCCGCGGCTCCAAAGAAGAGGAAGAGCGGGGCAAGTGCTTCGCGCCTACCACCATCCAAATCATCAACCGACTCGTTCGAACTCGACTCTAGTCCAAGCCCGGAACGGAGACCCTCGACCCCTCGACACCCTCCTGTGTTGGAGAAGGTTCACACTCACACCTTCTTCGACCGGTCAGTCATCATTGAGAGGCCGACTGTTATTAAGGATGTGCGACCCCACAGTGTGGTCGACACCCTGGTAAGCATATGAAGGCTACTCATCTTACACTGGGGCGGAGCGGCACACCCGTCGATTTCCCAGTACATGTATACTTTGATGGTCTCCTGCAGCCAACGAGGTATGTATATTAATTTTGATATTAATGGTCGGGCCCAACAGCTGTCAGTGCCCCTCATTGGAGAGACCATGGGGTTATCCATGAACCCGAGGATGACTCACCTGGCTGAGTTAGATACAATAGAGAGGGAGGTGGCCACTAAGAGACTGTGTAGGGAGCAGGTTCATTGGAGGGATGGCAATGCACTCCCTGCCACCGCAATGAAACCTCTGTACTGAATCCTCCACAACATCTTTATCCGCAGTGTGTACCCTCGATCCGGGAATAGCACCGATCTCACCCATTTTATGGTTCAAGTCTTGAACTAGATATCACTGGGACACAAACCCTGCCTTCCCAGCCTGATTATGCAAAATATCATCAACGCCATCACCAATCCCAAGAAATCAACCCAAATACTTTTTGCTTGCTTGATGTGTACCTTAGCACGGAGATGGGGTGTGCCTATGCCATCTGTCAGGGAAGAGAAACACGGTCAGTATTTTTCCAAGTATATCATTGCTGCCATGGGAATCCAGCTTTTACCGCTAGAGGAACCCGAGAGGGATCATGCACCTCAACCAAAGAATGTGGATTCCACCTCGTCTACAGCTAGTAGATTCCTGAACCAACAACAGGGGGGGAGGGATCGGACCATGGAGAATAGGATGGAAGCGTTAGAGAGGATCACGGAAGAGATCCGAACTAAGCTGCGGGAGCATCGATCGATGAGGGAGAGGACCACGGACCGGATAATGGAGTACTTACGAGAGTTAGTCTCCTCCTGCCGCAGGACCGACGATGCAGTACCTCCTCAACCTCGTGTGCCAGTACTGGAACCGAATTCACAGCAAGATAAGACAAGAGAGGGGGATGTGCAGTTAGGGATGAGACCCTTGTGATGGTTGCCGACTTGGGGGAGAGAGCCCCGTTTAGTAGATGGTTTATTTTTTATTTTTTTGGGTTAATATGAACCTTGTTTTGATCAGACTTGATTTAGTAGCTGATGTGTGACTACCCAACTTACTTATAACTTTGATGTCAGTAGGATTTATGAGTAGCTTTGAATGACTATGTTAGAATGTTTTATGCTTTAGACAAGAATTAGTAAATGCATGGTTGCCTATTAGGCTTATGATGAATGTGGTGAAATATGCTTAGTGTTGAACCTGTAGAGTATGGATAAGAGATAGTGGACTCTGTTAAAACTAATTGGGAGTGTTCCAATTTAAGTAGGACCTAGAGTCCTTATAGCGAACCTTGTTGTCTAGGGTAATCCAATGGAGGAACTAACACCGACTAATTTCGGGGACAAAATCCTTTTAAGGGGGTAGGTTGTAAGGACCTGAATCCACTAATAGGAAACCCACATTCCTAATCGTTTAATTTAAAATAAAACTAGCAGTTCTTCTAAGTAAAAGTACTAGAAACTAGGGGAGTTTGTGTAAAATTTGGGATGTTTGGGGCACTAGTGTTAATAAATTAAAATTTATTAATCTGACCACACCCTTGGGCGTGTCTAACCAAACCATGAGAAGATGGTGGGGAGAAAAGTGTTATTTTTCCACCCTAATGTACACCTTATAAGGGGATCACATGACAGGGTAGAGAGAAATGATGAGAAGAAGGGAGGAAATGGGCAGATTAGTGTGGATCCGGATGGAGGAGGCTACCTCGGTTTGTCCTTCTTTCTATGATGTGCAGGATAGAGACGAAAGGGAAACATCCTCTGTTAGAAAATGATCAGGTAAGTTGTTAGACAGTATAGTTCTGTTATGATCATAAGATCACATTGTTCTATGCTGTGTTTTTGGTGTTTATGATTAAAATGATTATCGTTGCATTTAAATCCAAGGTATGATGTGTTTATTTGATGATTTCTAGTTTAAAATGTGTTTAGTCTGATTTGGGTGTGTTTTCTCATGATTTCGTGATGATTTGGTTGTGTTGGAAATTGATTTGGAAACCCAGAACTTGGCCAGAAGAAACCCAGAACACGGCATTGTTAGCAGGGTTCGGTCCACCGACCACCCTACCGACATAGAGCATTTTCTAGGCAAAAACAACTATTCGGTAGGCATCGGTACACCAACGAACCTGCAGACCAGCCCAGAAAAACACAGAGGATCGGTAGGGTTTGGTCCACCAACCACCAACCGACAGAGACCATTTTCACGGCAAAAGTTTCTATTCGACAGGGTTCGGTCCACCGACCACCCTGTTGATGAATTGGGAACTTGCATAGTGTTTGGAAAATTTGTAGAATCCTCAGGTGGATGATGAAGGGTTGCGGCCATGGTTTGAAATTGAGTTATGGAAGTTAGTTTTGACCTGAAAGCAGCTAGTCTACCTTCGGGGAGTCAAACTAGACGTTCCGATGTTGTTGTGTGACCATCATCCCACCCTAGGACAGTTATGAGTATGACTTGGTAATGGATAGGATTACTGATGGTATGATTATTGTGAATTGATAACCATAAGGAGCTTATGAGAATTGGCAATCAGATTATCCACGTGTATGAGCACGTGGATAGTTTCCGTTGTCTATCCTCATTTGAGATCCTAATTAATGCATAACATTCTAGACTGAGGTTGAATGATAAGTGAATCGAGAGGTGGAAATCTACGGAGCAACTTGGTGAAACCTCCGGAGGTTTGACTAAACCCGTGGGGTGAAAGGACCCACTTAAATAAGGGTAGAATGCTTGCGAGATCCTATACAGGTTCGCTACCCCTCGAGTATGGTACACTCGAAAATCAGCCATATGGTGGATGATAAGTGTGTAACACTTGCACTTTTGGACTTATTACAGATGCTTATTAGTCTTAGAGATATATTTATGAGAATGAATTAATGCATTTATCTTGTTTTGCAGGGTTGGTGATGAAGAGGAGAATATGGGCCTAAATCAAGTCAATTAAAGCCTCAATTGGATCAAGCTTCAAGGCGTGTACGAGGAGGTGATCAAAGCCCAATTCCAAGCTCAGTTACACCTTGAAGCCCAAGGAGGAAGCCCACAAATAAATTCCAAGTGAAGCCCATAAGATCAAGTCAAAGATCAGCCCAGAATTGCACTGTGCGATTGATCGCAATAATTTGCGATCGAGCTCATGTTATCCGTCACATACAGCACAGAGCATATTTTCGTATTTTGGCCATAACTCCCTCACGTTAACTCCGATTGAGGTAATTTTGGTCCCGTTGGATAGATAACAAGAAGAGCTACAACTTTGTCTATAATAGACACATTCAACTTCCAATGTTGTAAGGGTCAAAATCGAGTCGCAAGGAGGCTGTTTTGGGCAGTCCGAAAATAAAGCTGAGATTTGGGAGAGTTCTTGTGGGATTAGAGTTCCAATCCTTCTGGGATTGCTTTATCTATATATAGGGACTTATAATTTCATTTTGAGAGGAGACATTAGCCCTAGGATAAATTAATTCTTTTTGTTAGAGATCCGTAGCGGGTTGGAGAAGAAGCAAAGGGCAGATGCTTTTTCTTGGAGGTGGACTTCTACACAGCCGTGGGAAGCCCAGGCCAGCCATCCATGAGTAGCTAAACTCCCTGTGCAGTATTGATGTAAACTCTTCCCTTTTTGTTTATGGTATTAATCTCTTGATTTTTAGGTCTTTACTTTGATTGTTTGATAGTTGCATGATTAGGAGGATTATTATTAAATCGGATTTAAAGTTTATAATTAATT
>JAUPMG010041377.1:0-14244 GCA_031762675.1 Pachysandra terminalis | reverse complement strand
GTTTTGAAATTACAAAACCGAATTAGATCGGTTTGGTTAGAGATTGAAGCCTCAGTTAAACCGAACCGAACCAAACCGAAAATAGAAGATATTTATGTTATGGATTTATACTCCAATTAAACCGAAACAAACCGAAAAATAAATTCGGTTCGGTTCATCATTAATTTATATTAAACCAAACTAACTTGAACCGAACCGAAAAAATAATTTCGGTTCAGGTTTAGGGTTTCTCAAACTAATTCGGTTCGGTGTCAGGTTGGCATTTTTGGGTTCCAATTTTGTTCGGTTCGGTTTGGGGTTAATATGTATAAACCCCGGTTTGGTTTTGGGTTGAGGTCAACCCGAACCGAGTTTCACCAAACGTCCCATTCAGTGGGGAACTCGGGTTGGCCCAAACGGTTCGATTCATCTCTAAAATCCAACAACAATAGTTCTCCTTGCGGAGTATGGGATCTCCTAGTTTCATTGTTTGTGAACTTGTGTAGGCATTGACACATGCACAAAATGCAATACATTCCTATCCAAAAAATAAACAAAATGCAATACATGGGCTGTTTGTGAACTTGTACGGGCATTGACACATGTAACAAGAGTAATGATTAAGTCACCATAAGGGACTTATATAGCCACATATGGCATAGACAAATTTGCAAGCCTTTAGAAAAAACGTTAATTAAAAAAAAATAATAAATCCTAAAACTTAATATTAAAACTTATAATACTAAAAAGGAGATGAACCCTAAACCCTAATTACTAAACATTAAAACCTTAAAAAAGATTTTGTTGGTTCCGAATAGTAACATACTAAGGAACAATGGTACTTGATATTTCGAAATTCGACTGCAGTAGCAATAGCAGAAGTCTTCAATCAAAAAAAAACAGCGATTCGGGTGAGACACGGACTAAGTCGTCTTCTTTATGGTGATTTACGCCCTTGCGGTAATTTGTACAGCCGCGTTCAAACTCCACGTAACACCTCTAGGATACAACAGCCCAAACAACCACTGTAAGTTTGATCAATTTGCACAAATTTGATCAAGATCAAACTCCACACTACCAATGCTTGCTCAAAAAATTAAAGAACTGAAAAAGATGAAGATGGCGACCAAAATAAATTGCATAGCAATAGAAAATGTTGCCGTATTTTCTGTTTAATTTTCGTCTGTGCAAAACCCCCTTTTAAAGAAGAAGAAAGCACCGTTTGGATTCCAAAAAATGTGCGCACTCTCCTTGAAATGTAGGGCACGCAGTTATCTCAACAAACATTAACGTTCCACAATGGATAGATTAAAAACAGCTATAAAAATTCAGTTATAAATCTAAGTCTGAGTTTGTCCAAAAAGATAGGTACACGCGTGCGATCCAAGCCGAACGATCACGTGTATGTGCGCGAGCGCACACGATGCGGGCGCGCGCATGTTAAGGTTTTTCGGAGCCGCTATCCGAAATCCCCTTGGACAGCCTTGGCTTGTCACTTGGCCTCACGGGCTCAAACCCTCCTTGTTCCCCTTCACAAGCTCATATGGCTCGTGGAATGAGAAGGTTATAAAGCATGATAAGCATGATACATCAGATCATATCTACAATGAAGATATGGAGATCCCAACCATATTGGGAAAGACTGACGTGTGAAGATAATCAGATCACATCTACAATGTGAAGATAATCATATCATATCTACAGTGAAGATCCAAACCATATTAGGAAAGACTAATTCTCACTGAGATACAGCCCTTGAATTGTGTAAAGTCTGATACTCCAAGATTTGTGTAAAGTCTTGTAAAGAGGATCTTGTACCCATTCTATATAAAGTAGACAATACAGTATCCTTCTCAAAACAAGAGGTCGTGGTGGCTTCTCCTCCAGAGGTCGAGGGTTTACTCAATATGGCCAACCCTATAGAAGTGAACACACACCTAACAACAAGATTACTAGTGAACAACAAAAGCCACATCAAGGAAATGACGAAACCCTCTTCGGTCACGGTTCTGTAACATCATGTCAAATCTGTGGGAAACGAGGCCATAATGCACTGAAATGTTGGCACAGATTTAACCAATCCTTTGCAGCTGAAGACATCCCCCAGGACTTAGCTGCCATGACAATCAATGGCAACCAGGATAATGCTTGCTTCCCAGACACTGGAGCATCTACACACATGACAGGAGATCCAAGTAAATTATTTAATCTCAGAAAATACACTGGACTAGATTGTGTGATGATTGGAAATGGGAACACATTGAAAATTTCACATATTGGTGATACACTAATAGACACAGGACAGAGAAGAATGATAATTAAGAATGTGCTATTAGTGCCAGAGTTAAAGAAAAATCTCTTGTCAGTAAGCCAACTTACTAGTGACTACCCATGTGATTTTGAATTTAACAGTGATGGTTTTGTTATAAAGAATAGGGAAAGCAGAACAATAATGGTGAAGGGAAGTAGAAGAGGAAACCTATTTGCACTTAATGAAGCTCAACATCAAGCTCTCTTCTCAAACAGGAATCAGATAGCAACAGATCAAGTATGGTATTGGAGACTTGGGCACCTACAAGAAAAAGTGGTTATATTTTTTAATAAAAGAGACTTTATTAGAGTTAGCAGTTGGAATAATGAAAATGTGTGTGATAGTTGTCAGATAGGAAATGCTTGCAGACTGCCTTTTATTTCTTCTCGTGATTTTTCTAATAAACCTATCTCACAGGAGAGCCACTTGATCACGACTTACAAAGATTGGCTTGACTGTGATGAGCATATACCATCATCATCACCACCGATCCAAAAGACTCATGATTCAGCTCCCTTACCATGTGATGAACCAAATGTCCAAGAGCATACATCATCACCACCGTTCGAAGGGCCTCAAGACTCACCTCCCTTGCCATGTGATGAACCAGATGCCCAAGATACATTTCCCTTGCCATGTGATGAACCAACTTCCTTAAATATTGAACATGACCCAATTCAAACTGATGGACATGATAGCATGAATCAAGATAATGAGTCATCTCATGTTTTGCATGATGACCCTGCAAGCATTATTGATGACGATACACCGCACCTCCATCATGGTCTATGTGACAATGAACCTAGTAATGGAGGATCCGATTCACTTATCATTGAAGGCAATCAGTTAGTACAGCCCATCCCGACTGCATCCTCATCACGTAGCATCCGGCATCACATGACAACACGATCCAAATCGGACACAGTCAAGCCCAATCTGAAATATGCGACGTTATCACATGTTGATTTTTCTAAGGAACCTAAGTCTATAGAGGCAGCCCTTCAACATCCTGGATGGAAAGCAGCTATGCAAGAAGAAATCAGAGCATTAGATCTGAACAAAACATGGATTCTTGTGCCCAAATTACCTCATATGAATGTTGTAGGCAGCAAATTAGGGGTGGCAAAGGGCCGGGCTCAGGCCGAGCCATACTCTATATATAAGAGCACTTGTGTTGGCCCGAGCCCGGCCCTGCCCGGGCTTCGAGCTTAAGAATGCTTGCCCAAGCCCGCCCGTTGTATCATTAATCAAGCCTGAGCCCGCCTAAGCCCACCCATGTTTGCCCATACAGAACAAAAAATCTTATATTTTGTTAGTTCAAAGAATAGATAGGTACCTGGTCTTGCAAGAAGTGAATATGAAGTTCGAACCTCTTAACCACCACTTTAAGGAATGATAAACTTAGGTAAAATTTACATATTACTAGTTATGACTGCTCATATCATCGGGTCGGGTCGGGTCGGGTCGGACTAATCTAATACAAACTCGAGCCTTGCCCAAATAAATAATTGGGCCTTAATTTTCAGCCCGGCCCGTCCCTACAAACTACTAATCCTTGCCCAAGCCTACCTAAATATAGGGTCGGGCTGATCGGGCCGAGCGGATCACCCGGCCCATTGCCATCTCTACAGCAAATGGGTCTACAAGACAAAACTCAAAACTGATGGATCCCTAGAACGTCTTAAAGCTCAACTTGTGGCGAAGGGACTTAATTAAATTGAAGGCCTCGATTTCTGATAAACATTCTCTCCGGTTATTAAGCCCGCTAATATCCGTACAGTCCTATCTATTGCAACAATGAAAGGTTGGAACGTTCGTCAACTTGACGTCAAAAAGGCATGTCTTCATGGGTATCTTACTGAACCAGTCTTTATGAAACAACCACCTTGTTTTGAAGAACCAACTCATCCTACCTATGTTTGTCAACTTCAAAAAGCGCTTTATGGACTTCGGCAAGCCCCTCGTGCTTGGTTTGATTGGTTCAGCAACTATCTTCTTACCCTTGGATTTTATTGCAATTCAGCCGATCCTTCTCTATTTGTCTATCGCAACCAACATGGAACTCTCATCTTACTACTCTATGTCGATGACATGCTAGTCACAGGCAACAATAATCTCATGTTGAATCATCTCATCAAACTCCTTGGTCGAGAGTTCGCTATGAAGGATCTTGGAATTATTTACTACTTCCTGGGCATCGAGGTAACTCGTCTCTCCAATGGGTTGCACCTTTCACAAACTAAATATGCTACTGATCTACTTGAGCGGGCCAATATGTTGCATTGCAAACCAGCCTCCACACCCATGGTGCAGAAATGTGTCAATGATGGCACATCTTCCTTGTTGACTGATTCTAGTCACTATCGAAGTATTGTTGGTGGTTCGCAATATTTAACCTTGACTAGGCCCGATCTATCCTTCAACGTGAATAAGGTTTGCGAACACATGGTTGCCCCCATTGAAGATCATTTTCATGATATTAAGAGAATACTGCGATTTATTAAGGTTACAATAACTCATGGCACTCAACTTCACTCTAGAGGCTCAATGAATTTGTCTGCCTTCTACGATGCGGATTGGGCCGGTTGCCAACAAACTCATCGATCTACTTCAGGCTTCTGTACTTTTCTTGGTCCCAATTGTCTTTCTTGGAGTGCTAAAAAGCAAATAACTGTTGCTAGATCTAGCATTGAAGCCGAGTATCGTTCTATGGCCTCTACAGCAGCTGAGCTCACATGGCTTTGTTTCCTCTGTCATGACATTGGTGTGCCACTTCATCAATCACCGATTCTCTACTATGATAATTTCAGTGCTTTATATCTAACCATTAATCCAGTCTTTTATGCCCGAACCAAACACATTGAAATCGATTATCATTATGTCAGGGAGAAAGTTGCACTCGGCTCTCTTGTGACCAAGTTTGTCTCTTCTTCCAATTAGCTTGCAGACATATTTACTAAATCACTACCACAAGAGCCATTTGCTGCTATTTTTGCCAAACTAGGCCTTGTCACTCATCCTAGTTTGAGGAGGGTATAAAGCACGATAAGCATGATACATCAAATCATATCTACAATGAAGATATGGGGATCCCAACTATAATGGGAAAGACTGATGTGTGAAGATAACCAGTTCATGTCTACAATGTGAAGATAATCAGATCATATCTACAGTGAAGATCCAAACCATATTAGGAAAGACTGATTCTCATTGAGATACAGTCCCTTGATTTGTGTAAAGTCTGATACTCCTTGATTTGTGTAGTCTTGTAAAGAGGATCCTGTACCCATTCTATATAAAGTAGACAATACAGTATCCTTCTCAAAACAAGAAAAACAAGAGAAGAAATTCAATCTCTGTAAAGGTATATATCCCACTCTCTCAAACTCTCAAGTTTTCAATGTGAAACAATAAAACACACACAAAACACAATCGTTAAAGTGACCACAGATCCAATTTTGTAAACTGCAAAAAACAAAGGTTTTATTTTAAAATACCCAACAGATTTAAACCACAAAAACAAATATAAAAGATACATATATATAGATGAATGGTAGATCCTAAAAGAAAAAAATGGGCCCTAAAAAAAAAGGAAAAAAGAAAATCCTTTGTTTGTGATACTTTAGATTTTAATTATTTGATTTATTATATATTATTATTTAAAAAGCTTTTATCTATTTTAAAAGGTTTTTTTTTTTAATGAGAAACCGAATTGAATGTATTCGTGGTTGAATCTATCTACACATTGACAATATTATATTGTGGGGGACCTAGAAAGGTCTCCCATGGGTGACACACATTAATTATTCGTAAATTATTGTGTGCGTGGTTCATCCAAATGTCAAATGGACGGTTTGTCATTATTCCGTGTAGCCAAAAAGGAAAGCTTTTGTCCCACCATCCATCTAAATTGGTGTGCCAATTAAGAACTTTTGCATCCATACAACTATATTATCGTGTACTTACATTTATATTCAGAATATTTTGATGCTTATATCCATTCCCTTTTCGTTATCATAACCTTGTATTTTTATCCCCAATATGTAAGAACTTTTTATTATTTGTTTATATTTTAAATAATCATAATACAGTTTTTCTCCTATATTATTATATTTTTACATTTATATCCTTCATTTATCACGTTTATTGCATTTGTGCCCTCAACGTTAATTACCTCGCGATACACTCATTTATAAGTTTTTCTCCCAAAGTGTAAGTTCTTATAGTTATAACTAGGGGTGCAACCTAACCCAAACCCCAACCGACCCAACCCGAATTTGGGTTGGTTTGGGTTGGGTTTTATTGGGTCGGCTTTGGATTGGAAAAATGCAATTGGTTTGAGTTTGGGTTTGGGTTAGAGATTCGGGTAATCCAAATCGAATTAACTCGGTTTTTAAAATACTTATAATTATAATATATATATATATATATATATATATATATAAGGTTTATTGAAATTCTTCTAATCAATCATGGCTTCTTTTGTGAAGAAGATGACTGTGATTCTCAAATAACCAGACTTTGTGATATTTGAAGTTTGAAATGATCAAACCAACCCAAAATTGGATCTCTTGATTAGAATCATTAGATCACATCTTCTTCTTCTTCAGCTTATATTGTTTCAAAAATTAACTCCATCAAAAAAACCTTTGTAGGACCCAAATCAACCCAACCCAAACTTGCAGTTTGGGTTGGGTTAGGTTTAGGGTTTTCAAAAAAACTTTAGTTTGGTGTTTGGGTTCCAGAACTCGGATTGACTTCCAAGGAGGTCAGTTTAGAGTTGGGTTGAGGTCAACCCGACCCGAGTTGCACCACTAGTTATAACTAAATCCCCGAGAGCCCAGGTATCATTAGGTGTACAGTTGCAATGAATATAATAAATTGAGTGATGTAGTTATAAAACTGCAAGATAATATAGGAGATAAACGCATAACAACATTTATTTCATAAAAGATTGCTAGATCATCCAATAAAAGTAACTTGTATGGTATTTTATGCTATCATAACAGCCTTTATTGGATGTTGTGACGTGGTCACTTTTTTATCACATGAGACAATGATATGAAAAATCCAAACAACTTCCATTTTGATCGGATATCATTTGGCATGGATGGAGATTTTAAAATTATCAATTATTTTTTAATATTTTACAAATTATCTCTGTTAAATTTTGTTTTTGTCTCCTTAGAATTTTTTGTTGCCCCTCTCAATACTTTTTTTTCTTCACTCTAACACTCACTAAGGGTGTCAATTGGTTTGGTCTAAATCGAAAACCAAACATATCGAATCAAAAAAGTCAGTTTGATTTGTTTGTTTGTGTTTTTTTTTTTTCCTTTATTTTGGTTTGATTTTGGTTTAGAAAACAAAAAACTGAATTAATTTGATTCAGTTTACGGCTAAGGCTTCGACTAAACTGAGCTGAACCAAAAAAATCGAAGTAAACTATATATACTATTTATTATGTGTATATGTAACTATAGAAAGTAACATTAATTTTGTCTTCTTTTTGTCAAAAATACTATTAATTTTGTCAAACAAAAAATAGGATTTTAGCAAATCTCATCCCTACTCTGCTGCTATCCTTTGGGTTTCTCATGTGTAAGAGAGGTATTAGTTTCAAGTGTGTAGTGACCCTAAATCCAAAAATAAATAATAATAATAATTTTAAATTAATTCAAGGAATTAAATAAAATTTAATGAAATTTAAATTTGGGTTAATAATTATTAAACATTTAAAATGTACAGAAACTTGGGTTAGTGACATTAATAGGGATCATAAATTGATGAGTGTTTTTTAGAGTTTAAATCGTGTGACTTTATAGGCTAAATAGAGCATTGAGTAAATTAGTAATTATAAGTATTATAATGAGGTTAAAGTGTAATTAGAAGAATGTATGGAGGAATTATTTTTAATTAATGATATGTATTTCAAATTAGAAACGAGATTGGGAAGTGGGGTTGTGCGTGGGTTGGCAAGGTGGAGAATGGAAGGGAATTTATCATTCCCATTAGCCCACCTTCCTTAACCAATTTGGAGGGATTGAGATGTTATAAAAGGAAGATAAGGGTTAGCTGTCATTTGCAAGGGAGAGGAAAGAGGAGGAAACGAAGAAGAAGAAAGGAAGAAGAGGAAGGAGAAAGGGGCTTTTGATCATCATCTCAACATACAAGATAAGTTTCATTTTCTGTATAGTTCTTATGGGACATTGTAGTTGTCTTTTGATTTGAACGCATGAATCTATGATCGTGGGTATGATTTCCTAAAGTATGATTTTGTCATGTGAACTCAATGATTTTTAATATATTGATTTGCTTTTATTTGGTTATGATCAAATGGTGCCTATTCTCATTTCATATGTTTACGGGTTGATTATGTGTGATTGTTGTTAAAAAATATATGTGATGTTAATTTACGTTCGAACCTTTTGATGTGTTTAAATGAAGATTTATCATGCTTGATTTGATTTAATAATGATATTTGTAGTTTATAATTATTCTACATAGTTTCGGATTGAACGAGATTGAAGGGACCCACCGGCAGGCATCGATACACCGATGAAGTTGTCGATGGTGGTTCTGAGTTGGATATTGGTTGGTTTGGGTTGGGGTTTAATGCCATGTGATTGAGATATGATCTTTTGGAATCAAATGATGGTTTGAAGGCTCTAACCTACTTGCGGGGAATCACCTTTGAGTTCCACGGCACACCCTACACTATCAACTAACCTACGGACTTGACTATGACTTGGGGTTATGACTCCAAGTATTTGGTGACTTGAATCATGGACTGTTGATATTGTCTTTGTTTGACTTGTTTTATAAACATGTGATCAATTATGTATTTATATTTGTTGAAAGGATACCCGTGATGGCATCCAGCGGATTATTCGTGTATATGGGCGCACGGATAGCTTTCGAAGGGTTTTATCACTGAAAATCCTACTGATATGTTGAAAGGATACCTGTGATGGCATCAGATGGGTTATCCGTGTGTATGAACGCACATATAGCTCCCGAAGGGTGTTATCATTGAAAATCCTATTGATTTGGTGAACAGATTAGCTCGTCCGGTCAACCGGGCTGCAACGGATAGAGGTTTGGATTGAATAGCTCGTCCAGTCAATCGGGCAGCAACGAATAGAGGTTTGGATTAAATAGCTTGTCCGGTCAACCGAGCAACTACGGATAAAGGTTTAAATTGAGATTCATTGTTATGTTTAATTTCAAATGACTTGGTTTGGGGGAATTGAGCCCTGCGAGACCAAAGTTATTATCATTATCTCTGTTGTTAAAAAGGACGATTCCCCTTGCGAATTCCATGGGTGTAAACCCCTAAATTGTTAAGGATGCTCCCATGTGGACTCCTTGGGGGATAACTCCCAGAAGCGGTCGAGAAATAACTACAGGAATTGAGCCCGGTAGGTTGAAAATCCTACAAAATCACGATGTACACGTGGGAGGTGAGGGTACGAGATGTGATGAGAGTGAGCAAGTATACCAAGTACGAGTTACTTGAAAAACTGGCTGATCACTGGAATTCGCATTCATTAACATTTATCATTGAGTGTTGCATTGATTTTGCTTTAATTGTCATAGCATTCATTCATTCATCATTCATCGTATTTTCTGCATCTCTTACGATATACTTTCTTCATACTCATTGTTTGTAATATTCATGTAATGATATGGATAATTGCCAAGACCTGATTCATGAAGTGATGTTTCTGATTGTATTTCTCTCTTTGACTATATTATGATATTGTTGTATTTGTGTTTTCGGATTACAATACTCTGTGAGGATGGGTTACAGAATTGATTCTTACTGGGCATTCCAAGCTCATGCAACTTATTCATGTTGCAAGTTGAGATATGACGTGGATGGATTTAGACTAGATGCTGCTTTCTCTTTTTATTTTAGATTTTAGAAAGATTATTATAAATTGTTTGTTAGAGCATGTTGGGTGGAAATGTAGACTTGATGGATTTATTTCATTACTTCATTATGGTTTGTAGACTCTTCTAAAGCCATGGGTTTTAATTTAATTTATATTTTTGCTTCCGCACTCTGATGGTTTAACAAGAATAATAGTATTACTTTTATTAGTGTTTTGATGTGGTAATCCGCATTTCAAGGTTGGAATCCAAAAGTCTCATCTCGTGATCCGTGCTAACCCGCATAGGGATTCGTGCCACAGAATCTGGGGCATGACATAGTGCACCTTTTATATCACGTGAAAAATGTCTATGAGACTAAAACTTGATATGTGACATAGGGTTGACCAAATATACAAGTGGAGTAGTGGAGTTATCCAAATAAGTTGTCATGTATGAGATACACATTGTTACTTTGGGATGCAACTCGGTTTGGTTCGAGTTGATGTCAACCCAAGACCAAACAAACGTTGGTGAAGGTTAACCCAAAACCGAATTGAATTGAGAATCGAACTTCCCAACCAAAAAGTTGAACCGAACTGAAATGGGAAACCTGAAACTCAACCCAAATTGTAGTTTCAGTTCGGTTTGGATTAGATTAGGTCAGTTTAATATAATGTTTTTTAGAAGTACATGATATATATGTTATATTTAATATATAACATATCATATATAATACATATATATAGACTATAGTTCGGTCAAAATCGATTTGGATTAGAACAAAATACATTATAGTTCGGGTTTCGGTTTGATTGGGTTTAACCGAGGTCTCAACCCAAAACCAAACCGATCAAATTCGGTTTTACAATTTCAAAACCAAAACCAAACTAGATATCTAGAAACCAACCCAAACCGAACCGAAGTTGGTTTAGGTCGGTTTAGTTTCAGGTTTAACCGACCCAATCTGCACCCGTATTGTCACTAGCGTCGCACCAATAAGCCGTATTCAAGAAAATAACCGTTTAAGGGCGAATGCGATAATTAGGATAAATAAAGGGATATGATATAAATACCAAAATAAAGAGGATATAAATATAAATACATCATAAGATAGGCGTTTGGATGCAAAATGTCCATAACATTACAATTACGAAGTGTCAACTGAAGACGTGCGTAGCACGTGCCTACTCTTAAGTAAACTGTTTAGTAAGAGAACCGGTAGTTGTCGGAAAGCGCTATTTCGATTTCAAGGGTTTGTTAGAGAGAGAGAGTGGAAAGGTAGAGAGAAGAGAACCTGACGGAACAAGAAAACTAGGGTTTTATTTTTGTCTTTTTATAAGCTTTTTTTTCTCATTTGATTCGATCGACAAGTGATATTCGTAAAGAATTTGTTGCAAGAGAAGAATAGTTTCTCTTCGTATCCGCATCGATCTTCTCCGTTGAAATCCGATCAAGAATATGTACGTTTCTTTATTCGATTTGTTTCTGATGTTTCGAAGTTCCATTTCTTGTCGAAGATCTAGGGTTTGTTCGTTCTTTCTATGTTGATCTTTGTTATTAGAGGAATTACATCGTTTCGCCATAAATCGAAGGGTTTTATTGTCAATAAGAAGGAAATCCTCGTTTGTTCTTCTAGATTGCGAGAGATTCAACACAGGAGATCTTGATTTGTGAGAAGAGGAGGAGATCGATTATTCGTGTTTGTTTTTGGTAGATTGGATCGGAGGCATGCATATTGAAGAATTGAAAGAAGGGGAGTTGGAGGGCGCTGATCTTTGTCGGAATCGTGTTGCTGTATCTGATGCAAAGAGGGCTTTGATTGGAGCAGGGGCTCGTGCTCTTTTTTACCCCACCCTTCTGTACAATGTTTTGAGGAATAAGTTTCAGTCGGAGTTCCGTTGGTGGGATAGGGTTGATGAGGTATGTTCTTGTAGTTCTCTTTTATTTTTATTGCTGTTTTAAGTTGTCTTTCTTTGATAATGCACTTTGTTTATGCCAAGTAGAAGATAAATTTGCGATGCTGCAATTCCTTTGTTGTTTTAATCTATTGGTAATTTTGTTTTTTTTTCTCTTTTATTATTATTTTTTTTCTCTTTTTTTAATGTAGTCTGATGATCTTTAAACATTAAAGGATAATTGGTTTTCTGCTCCCCCCCCTCCCTATTTTCATCTTTTTTTTATTTTTTAGTTTTTAGTTTTTGATATTTGGTGTGCAACCTCTTTTGCGGCGTTCTATTTTACTGTAATCCTAATAGTTTTGCATGGTTTTTGAACTGGAATCCCATTTATATTATGAAATGTCTGGTATTGATTGGAACTTCCTGCGAGTGAAAGAAAGCTATTGTGCATGCTATTTGTTTCCTGCTAGATAATAGCAAGACAGGTAGACTGATGAGATGCGCCACAGTAACAATGGTTTGACATGATTTCACATGCTTCAGTTGAGTTGGTGAGACCATTTTTTTTGTCGGGCTCTTATTTTATTTCAACCTCTTTTTTTTTTTTACTGAAAACCCTGAAATTATTTAAAAGAAAATTAAATGGCTGATGTTATGCTTGAGGAAAATCCAATATAGGGGTATGGATGAGGCTTATTGGGTGGACGGGTTGTATGATTGGCCAGTCCAGAGAGTTCCTTGTCAGGTGGATCGCCTGGATTGGCTACATCGTCCCGTCACACGGAAGAAAACATGTATTACCAGGAAATTAACCCTGTTGAGTGGACCACAAAACCTTTTCCCAAAATAATATTTTGCTTAATGACATTTGCCTATTATATATCTGTTGTTTTTTTGTGCTTCACTTTTGATATACCATATAAGAGAATACTGTTTACTGCAGTAGTGACTGTAAATTATGAGTTTATGCATAGGAGTTCATCAGTAATTTTAGGGATATCCTGATCTTTGTCATGTTCTCCTTGTATAAAAAAAAATGTTCTTTTTATTTTCTGAGTTTAGTTCTGATACATCCATTACCAGTTTATATTGTTAGGTGCTGTTCCATTTCCTACTGATGTTCCACGCTTAAAAGAACTTGGTGTTCATGGAGTGATCACACTAAACGAGCCATATGAGACTTTGGTTCCGACGTCGCTATATCATGTGAGTGTAATGTTTATCTTAATTTCTGTTTATTACTCGGATTTTTTTTTTTTTTTTGTAAATTTTTATCTATAAACGAATCATGCTTGAATATATGTGTAACCATTCTTAAGTTGCTTTGTGTGAGTTCTGAGTCTCATCTTCAGTAAATTGGATAACACAGTAATGAAATCAGCAGATCTTGGCCTTAGCTCTCTTTTTTTCCCGGGTGTATATAGACTAGAATCTGAGAGATTACGGTTTCCTTTTCTTTGTTAAGCAATCCTCACTGGTATTGTTGTATGCATTTGTTGTGCCCAATTGATCTTCCATAAACACGTTTTTCTTATGCTTTTGTAGTTTGTTGGTAAAGTTATTATCATTTGATGCATAAAAAATAAATCTCAGTGGTTAGTAGTATCCATGTCAGAGATGGCGTAGGTAGTAATCTATCTGCAGGATACTAACTATAAGTCTATAATATTGGGCCAAATCTTCAGAGCTTATTTAAAATTGCATGCCGATTCACGGCATTGGAAGCCCCATGCATTGATTATTGAAATTCTGAGACATGCATTATGTTTTAGTTTTAGATGAATGATGTTGCTATGTAATTGGCCGTGTTATTGATCACGTGGCTCAAAATATCGTATCGAAGTAGCGTATTGGTCGGCCCAAAAATGGATACGTATCGAGTATCAACACAGATATGCATGGATACGCTGTAAAAATCATGGATATGGTAGATACGCAAGAAAAACGGTGGATACATAAAACAATGCCTATTTTTATGTAAAAGTATGGTCAAAATATGATAAATTAAAATATTTTTTATAAGATACACATACACATACACTATATATTAACTTAAAAGTCAACCGTTACGTGCGTTGGCACATGGAAAGTGAATAACTTTCATATGTAAAATAAAGTAAATAATTTATATATAATATTAAGGTATCTATGTCTATAAAATGTTATTATATTATATAAATT
>JAUPMG010041366.1:0-14244 GCA_031762675.1 Pachysandra terminalis | reverse complement strand
ATATTGGTATAGACCCTATTTCTTGTTAAGGTTGTTACTTAATTGACTTTACTTACTGGGCTAAGTGTAGCTGACGTTTTATGGCAACCATTTCAGGTTATTTAAATGAGGAAATTAATGATATTAGGAGAGCAAGATGAATACCTTTATTGTGAACATGCTGGAACTAGTCAAAGCGTAGAGTGATTTTTACGTGAAGTTTTGCTACCAGATGTACCGTTTTATTTCATAGATTAGATACTATGTATTGGATTAGGGATTTGGATTTTTACTTGAACTAGGACATTAGTATTTTCTTTTCTGCTGCAGATTTTATTCACTGTTATGGATGTAATAGATAAGTTATCTTATTTTTCAGTAAAATAGATTCTTTTGAAGTTTATCAAATTTCTGTAATTTTGGTTCGATATTGATTGCCACCTTGATTCCGATTGGGGTGAGAGTCGCGGTTCGAACACAAGGGTTCTTAAGAGAAATTCCTTAAGTTTGGGTCGTGACATGTGGTTCCTACCATTGGTTCCTACCATAGTAATTTACTTTTTTAACCATTGTACAATTAGCTTTTTGGCTTTTTTGTCAGGGTAATTCGGATATTTACAACATGTTCTGTATTATTTTAGTTTCTACCATGGTATTACTTTCTTCTCCATTGGTTTGTAATATGTGAAATAACGTTAGTACCCTTTTTATTGCCTCAGTTCATTATAATTTTGTCAATTTCTTTTTGTCATAAGGGTAGACTTGTACATTTGTTTTTTGTTTCTTCAAGCGTCGTGTCATAAGAAATGTCGGCTATACGTTTTTCCACTTTCCAACTCTTTTCCATTTTCCAAGAGTTGTAATGATTGAAGTTTTTTTCTCTTCTTGGAGATCTTTCTTCTTCGGATTTGTGCTACGTCTTATGTTTAACTTCAAATGCCAAGTTCGAATTTTGGGCAAAAGGAATGATGTACATTTGATGTTTATTGAGGTACGTTTGATGTTTAAGAAAAAACATAAAAAGAAAAATAAAAAATATATATATACGGAAAGCACAAAACAAAAAGAAAGAGAAATAATTTATTATAAGAATTTCTCCTTGTTCTCATACAATAAAACTTTTCCTTCCGAACTTGTAAAGCAAGTTTTTAGACTTGCAGGTTTCTTGTTATAATGTCGATTGAATGTTTGGACAAAAAAAATATATGAATACTTAGAAAAAGCAAATAAGAAGGAAATCTAATTTTCTTTTCTTCTCTACTTTTCTTCTTGAGATTAGTGTAAGTTCAACTGCTGAAGTTATGGGGCAAGCTTTGAGTGTTGTAGGAACCAATGATGTGCATTGGGTATTCTGATTATTCGTGTTACATTTGTTCAAGAAAATTCCAACTTCTAATGGAAAGTATTGTTCTTTTATTATTTCCTCTTATTTTTTTATATCTTGGGTATAGCTCATACGAAAGAAGTCTTAATTTTTTGGATTTTCTCCTCACAGATTGTTGCTTCAGTTTCTTTGGTTTTGCTGGAACGGTACCATTATCTTCTTTTCAATTGAGAAAATTGAAGAACAATAATCGTGAGTAGAAACGATTGGTATTCTCCTCAATGATTCCTATATCACTATATTTTTTTTGGGCTAATGTCTTCAGTCGATCGCTCTTGTGTTCCGTTATTTTTATATTAAAGTATTATATTCTCTTTTCTCTCCTTAGCCTTTCGCTCCATTCGTTTTTTTTTCTGCTGGAAAATTACAACGGATTGCAGTTAAGCTTGAAGTAAGTGAAAAAAATATTTCTGCTTTGCTACTGCAACGTTTACAATTTTTTTGGGTGTTTCCCTTTCCTACTTTTCATATTTATTTTATCTGCAATATGTTTAGCGTATTTCTTTTATGTTGTATTTTTTTTCTTATCTTTTGTCGTTGAGCATGTTGCTTCAGTTTCTTCTTTTTTGCTAATGTTATAGCACAATAATTTCTTATTTTCTTCTTCTGTACCACTCAGAATCTCTTTGATTCAGTTTCATTTTTTCGTCTTGCAAACATGCAATAGTTTGACGAGAAGTTCAAAGAATTAGCTGAAAAATTAAAGGAGAAAATTAATTGATTAATTAAATTAATTGTACATGAGCTGGGTTTTATACCCAAAGACTAAAACTAATATTATTACAATAATACCCTTTATTTCTAACACTCCACCTCAAGCTAGAGAAAAGATATTGATCATGCCTAACTTGCAAAGAGAAGTTCAAAGAAGAGACACAGGCTTTGTCAGGACATCTGCAGTCAGTTCGGATGATGACACAAACTTGGGAACTATAGCACCAGATCGGACTTTCTCCTGAATGAAATGGACGTCAATCTCAATATATTTGGTTCTCTCATGCAGAACTGAATCAGAAGCAAGCACAATTGCAGACTTGTTATCACAATATAGTGTCGACGGTAACCGAGCTGGAAAGCCTAGTTCTCCCAGAATGGAGTGAAGCCACATAATCTCACAAGTGCCCTGGGCCATAGCCCTATACTCAGCCTCTGCAGAGGATCGGGAAACCACTGACTGCTGCTTACTTTTCCAAGAAAGAAGATGATTCCCATAAAAAGAACAGACTCCAGAAGTAGATCTCCTATCAGTTTTGGACCCAGCATAGTCTACATCAGTAAAACATGAGATATCACAAGATATGTTCAAGTCATAAAAAAGATCAAGACCCGGACAAGACTTAAGATATCCCAAAATGTGATAAATTGCATCTATGTGAGTGGTTCGGGGCACATGCATGAACTGACTCACCAAGCTAACAGCAAAAGCTAAATCAGGCTAGGTATTGGTAAGGTAGATGAGCCTCCCGACTAATCACTGATAGACACACGGATTAGGCAAAAGATCACCAGATTCAGCTGACAGCTTTACATTCAGGTCCATAGGAGCAGATGCTGGTCTACATCCTGTCATCCCAGTATCACTCAAGAGATCTAAGGTATACGTCCGTTGAGAGAGAGAGAAATACCACGCTTAGATCGTACAACTTCTATACCCAAAAAATACTTCAAGGCACCCAAGTCCTTGATGTCAAAGGCAAAACTAAGATCTCTCTTGACACGGGTAATCCCAACATCATCGTCTCCAGTTACGATAATATCATCAACATAAACAGATAATATCACACACTGTCCTACAGAGTTGAGCTGGAAGATAAAGGTATTCATTATGGCATCTCAAAAAACCCATGTTGAGAACCACATCATTAAACTGGGCAAACCAAGCTCTAGGAGATTGTTTCAAACCAAAAAACGACTTCTTCAATTGACAAACCACATACTCTCCCTCAGACCGAAAACCCGGAGGAGGATCCATATAAATAGTCTCATCTAGGTCCCCATTCAAGAAGGCATTCTTAACATCCATCTTATGGAGGGGCCAAGAATGAGAAGCAGCAAGAGAGATCAACAGCCGAATGGTGGTGAGTTTAGCAACAGGGGCAAAGGTGGCAGTAAAATCCTTGCCAGGCACCTAAGTAAAGCCCTTAGCAACAAATCAGGCTTCAAAATGATTGACAGACCCATCGGTATTATGTTTGACACTGAACACCCATCGGCACCCCACTGTTTTCTCCCCCTTAGGAAGAGGAACCAAATCCCAAGTGTGATTGGGCAGCAATGCCCCCATTTCGTCCTGCATAGCTGTAGTCCATGCCGAACTTAAAAGAGCCTCCCCAAAAGAGCGCGGGACGAAAGTGGAATCAACCGCCCCAAGAAAATTTTGAAAAGAGCCAGACAGAGCATATACGAAATATGACGGTTAATAGGATGGTTAGTGCTACAAGATAAATTAAGACAAGTAAGAGGAGGACGGTCCTGGAGAGGGTACCGTCTGGGTGATAGAGAGGAGGAAGGAGAGAGAGAGTACCTTCATTCGGAGAGGAGACTGACAGGGGGGCCAAGGACGACGGCTATACTGGAGAGTAGGAGGACCTGCAACAAGAGATAAAGTATCCAGGAACCATTACTGACATCAGTAGGAACAACATCACTAACGCCAGTAGGAGCATCGAAAATAGGAAGAGGACAGGGGACAGGTTCATCAAAAGAAGGGTGCATGGCTGCATGGGGCATCAGAACTGGTAAAGAAAGGGGTAGTTTCCTAGAAAGTGACATCTAGAGAATTTATCATACGCCTAGAGGAAGGATCAAAACACCGATACCCCTTAGATTGGGAATCATAGCCCATAAAAGCACATCGAATCGACTTATCATCAAGCTTTGTTTGAGAAGGACGCCTATCTTGAACAAAACAAACACACCCAAAAACCCTAGGGGGAAGAGGAAAACAGGGTTTATTGAGCTGAAGAATACTAAATGGTGAAGACCCTCCCAGGATTTTGCTAGGAACCCAATTAATTAGGTAGGTGGATGTAAGAATTGCCATATGCCAGAAAGAAATAGGAACAAACATTCCCTGAAGAAGACAATGGGTAACATCCATAAGGTGACGATTTTTGCGTTCAACTACCTCGTTTTGCTCAGGGGTATAAGGACAAGTAAGCTGTTGACGAATACTTAGCTTGGGCAAGTGAGCCACTAAATCATTTGTAATGTATTCCACCCCCCATTATCTGTCCGAAGAACCCGAACTATGGTGGAGAATTAGGTTTTAACCGTAGTAAGAAACTGGCACAGGACATCAAACACATCAGATTTTTTCTTGACTAAGTAAGCCCAAGTACACCTAGAAAAGTCATCAATAAAAGTGATATAATACCTATGACCATACCTAGCAGTGACCGAGGAAGGCCCCCAAACATCAAAATGAATTAAATCAAACATAGCAAGAGCACGATGCATACGAGAAACATAAGGCTTTCGACAATGTTTCGAAAGTTCGCACACATGACATTTAAATTGAGATTGTTTGCAAGCAACAGAAAAACTAGGGAACATGAAACATAAGTACTGAAAGTTGACATGGCCTATACGGGCATGTCATAAATGAATGTCTTGTGCAGAAATAGAAAAAGGAAAATCAAACACAGTCGTGGTAGCTGCTCGGAAAGCATGATCAGGAGGCTGAGAAGGTGGTGGGTCCCTGAAGTATTATAGCCCATCGCGCTCATATCCCCTACCAAAAATCCTCTTAGAACTCCGGTCCTGTAAGAAATAACGATCAGATAAGAAAATGACAGCACAATCAAAGGATTTGGCAAGACGACTAACAGATAATAGGTTAAAAGCAAATTTGGAAACATGAAAGACAGAGGAAAAAGTAATATCAGGTGGGAGTTTGATCTTTCCCACACTACTAATAGTAGTGACTGAGCCATCAGCTAAACGTATCTGTGTGTAGGAGTCAAAGGTGAGAAAAAAAAAAAAGGAAAACTCACCAGTCATAGCCGGAGTCTAGAACCAATGAAGGAGACTCAGAGCGAACATGAAAAGCAGTGGGGATACCTGAGGATAAAGTAGTAGCGGAGGTAGCTGAGGGAATGGGAGGCGCGAGAGCCAGAGCAGATCCCGGTGATACCATCAAGGCCATCTGTGCCTGATGTTCTGCCACTTGATCAAAGAGCAAAGGAGCAGGATGCACTGAAGTCTCAGCAACTGCAGCAGCTCTTGGAGGGGTCCCATCTTCTTTCAGAACTGTATCCTCAACTTAGGGTGAAGTTTCCAGCATGTCTCCTTTAGGTTCCTAGTATTACCACAGTGATGACAAACCCTATTTCCTCCAGAAGACGGAGCACTAAACGAACCCACAGAAGTAGCGAAACCATCTGATCAGAAACCCCTCCAGTGGTAGGTATGGTTGTAGGAGTAGAAATAAGGCACTGACGCTCCTCCTGGTCAATCATAGCAAATACATCAATCAAGGATGGCATCGGAGTCGAGTTTAGTATTAGGTACGGAGATACTCCAACTTAAGCTTAAGCCCCATAAGAAATGCATAAGTACGGAGGCTATCCAACTTCTTGACAGCCATAGATGCCATTGTCCAAAAGTCACTGACTGGATCGTATTAAGCCATCTCATCCTAACGAGTCTGTAAGTACCCAAAAAACTGAGACAGTCAAACCAAGGCTCTCCTGAGTGGCATGAGAGACCTCCTGAAATAACTCAAAAAACCGAGCCTCATTCCGGGAATGAGCATACATAGCAGTCAAGGTCGTCCAAAGACTATCAACAGTCTCATGATACATGAACATATTAAAAATATGCGATTCCATAGATCCGTATATCCAACTCAAGATTAGGCAGTTGCCAATATCCTATTGATCCGCTTTGGGATCATTATCAGTCGGATGTGCAGCTTTTCCCAAAAGCCAAGCAGACTTACCTCGACCACCAATAAACAACTTCAAGGACTGAGTCCAAGCAGCAAAATTGTGTCCATTCAACAAGACACTAGTAACTCTCCCACTGGAAACGGGAGGTGCCAAATCAAAACTGGTAGCGGAAGATTCTGCAATAGAGAATCCAAACACAAAAAAAAATCCGATGGAGAGAAAAAGGGAAAACGAAGGTTACAAAAACCTTCTAGATCATCAACAAGTCACAAAGTGACCAAAGGATAAAACCCTAGGTTTTCTCAGAATAGCAGAAAAAGAACAAACCTAGGGCATCCCACAAAAGGGGTCGTGCGCGAGCGAGAGGGGAAGACTGTCGCGCGAGCGATTGATAGAGAGAGAGAGAGAGAGAGAGAGGAGAAGATTGTCCCACACGCGAGAGAAGAAGAAGAAGATGCGGGCGGCGGTTGCGCGCAAGAGAAGAAGAAGGAGCGGGCGGCAGTCTCACACGAGGGAAGAAGAAGAGAAAGCGAGAAGGGGCGGGTGGCGGTCGCACGCTAGAGAAGAAGAAGAAGGGGCGGGCGGTGGTCGTGCACGAGAGAAGCAAGGGTGGTGGGCGGTGGCCGGCGGTGGTGGTGGTGTAAGGTGGGTTAGGGTTAGGGTTTGGCTTTGATACCAAATTAGTAAAAAAATTATAAGAGAAAATTAATTGATTAATTAAGTTAATTGTACATGAGTTGGGTTTTATACCCAAAGACTAAAACTAATTTTATTACAATAATACCCTTTATTTCTAACATCAATCCTGTAGAAAAGATTGCTATTCTCTTGTAATTGAACCCTACACCCATATGCTTACGCTATTTCTTATTTCTCATCACTATGATTCTACCTGCAAAATAATAGTTCAATAGTTTTAATGGAACAAATAATTTCTTTTTTATTCATTGAAAATTCAAATTGTTATTGTTGTTGTTGCATTTATTTTCCATTTTCTTTGAAATGATAATTTGTTTCAAAGTTTAGAGATTATTTTTGATTTTTTATTTGCTTTTCGTTTGTCAACTGAACTAACTAGGGAAATGTATTTTGTTTATTTGTGCCGTTGTTGTTGTTATCATATTCGTTTTCTATCTTAATTCAATTGAGAATTAGATTTAATGGTTTATAATATTTTTTTTGGGTTAAAAATATTTTGAATGTAGATCACATTGTGTGTTAATGGCTCAATTACCAAGACAACGTGTTCCAAGAAATTTAAGTGTATGTGTGTCTTCTTCTTTGTTTTCGTTAACTCATTTGTTGCACTACTTTACCTTTTGTCTGTAATTCAAATGAAGGCTAGAGAACAATATGAGAAAGCTATGCGAAATATTGATAGCAAAGAAGGTTGCAGAGGTTGAGAGCACTTCGTGCAGAAACATTTGGGTATACATCACAACGGTTGATGGTGTGTGTTCTTAATTCTGATCTTTAATTATTTTAATTTATTTTTTGATTTCTTTTTAACTCCTTTATTATATTGTATTTCCTTTAGTAACTAAACAAATAAATTTATGCTTCTCTGATCGAAATACTTTGTCTACGTGAGTCTGTTCTTTTTTTTTTTTTCCGTATCAGATACTTTCATGCAAAATTCACATTAATCTACTCTATGAGACTTCTAATTATTGTTTCTACTTTTATGTTAGCCAATAGTTCCGTATGATGATGTCGATCTAATTGGTATTTATTCTCTTCCTTTACCATTATTTGAAGAACATATTTTGGGTCGTGTAATTTGTGATGAGAATGCAAATGTTGACCTTTGTTCTACTCTCATGACGTGAGTAGTTTTATTTGTTCTCCACGTTTTACTTACTATGTTGTATAGTTGGTGTGTCAATATTTTTTTATTTTAGTACCTTGTGTTCATAGTTTTTATAATATATATATTGTTATTTGACTTACAAAGTGACTGCATTGTTATTACAAGTGTAGAACTTTTAATATTATGGGATACTCTAACTACATATTAAAAAATGTAGAAATTGAGTTTATGAAACATCACCCCATTATAGCCAGAGTGTCGTACAAGTGTTCCTGCAGCGGTGTGCCGAAGCTGGAAATGTGAATGCGAGTCATATATTAGGACTTGTAATGTCTTTTACTTGCACTTGATATTTACAAAAAAATTATTATTGTATATTAGGAATTATTAGAGTTTAACTATGACTTGTGTATTTTAACTAAATGTCGTATGGTGTTCTATGTTTCGCAGCTTTGGTCTTTTTCTGGAGCTCGTAGTGACGTAGCATTGAGAATTCTTCAGCAAGCATCGGAGAATTGAAACTTAGCTTTGTACGCACTTGGTATGTTGCTGTTCCACGATGAAGATACATGTGAAGCTGCTGTAGAATTGATTTGTATTCTACTTGAATGATCAAAACTGACGACCTTGTATAGTTTGAGGAATGGATTGTTGTTATTCTTAGAAGATAATTTATTCAGTACTGAAGTGATAAACCATTTCCTTGGCTTTGTCCACCTCGAGGTTGTGGAACTGTGTTTCCATTATACCTTCCTAATCAGATGGTTGTTTCGCATATGCGTAGCTGTTCTATGATCTACATGGTTGCTTACGAGCATCAAGCTTTGGGCCGTGCTATTATGAACCTTTTTTGGGATTTATAGTTTTTCTTCATGGTAAATATTGTACATCTTTTGGAGGAACTATGTAGTTTATTAAATTTTTTGGTGTTGTTTAAGTTGTAGAAATGACCTCTTATATTAAAATTTAGTAAACTTTTGTATCATTTATATTTTAACATTTTACTCATCTATTTTACGTTGGTCTAAGAAGAAAAAGGAATGGGATATGAATTTGTATGTTATTTTATTTTTTATTTATTCATTTTTTCCCTCATAATGTTTGCTATTTTTATATGAATTCACATTCTGTCCCTCATAATGTCTGCAATTTATTTGTGTCTTTGTTGAAGGATGAAAAGTTTCACTTAAACAAAATGGCAAAGGTATTGGGTTGTTCTTCTCTCTTCCTTTTTTCGTCATAGAAAGTGAAATTAAAGTCGTTGAACTTGAAAAACCTTTTTCATTCAATGGATTTTGATAGGTGTACTATCTGCGAAAATATAAACCTGAATACAGGTTGAAATGAGAACATAAATTAATTAACTTTGTTTAAGTTTAGTTCTTTGTCTCATTGTTTTAGTATAATGTGCGATTAGATAAGTATTTAAAATGTATTTCTTATACTGTTGTTTTGAGTATATATGTTGGGATTGGCAATGGATTTGTAGTATTTTTTTTTGTTCTCTTCATTTACGCCCGAATGAAATTTAATATATTCACTAATGATTTCTATTGTTATATATTATTTTTACAGATCAGCGTATGAATCAATTCATCTAGTTGGTGGATCTAATCAAAGGTAAGCATTTCAATTCGTTTGTCACTTTTACTTTTTTTTTTTTTTTGTACTTCTTTTTGGCTATTGTGTTTTCTAATATTTTTGGATTGCTTAAAACTCTTTTCTGTAGCTTATTTTCCTTTTCTTAAGTTTATATTAGCTTCCTGCTATATTTTCATGTTTGGTTAATTTTTTCTTGTGGTTTTTTACATAGCTGGATTTTGATGGTTGTTTAAGAATCTTAGGTAATGTAATTCTGCTTTTTGGCATCTATTATTACTCTTTTGATATTGTACAACTTAAGAATGCAACAAGAACTCTATCCTGGGTTGAAGAATCAGGGAAGAAGGCTTTCAACAAGGATGTGCATTGGTCATACTGATCGGTAGTTTTAACAATGTTGCAGAAACGCTCATTTCCTTATGGTAAGTAAGAAGTACATCCTGTTTTTCTTTCTACTTATTCTTTTTTTTTTATTCGTCATTCGTGAAACTTTTTTTAAAAAACAAATGTCTTTTTTCCTTAGTTTGTTACTCTATTTTCCTCTCTATTAATGTCTCACTATATCAATAGATCAAAGAAATCTCAGTTTGATACATTGTGTTTGTTGTTGGGTAGCGTTTTAAGAGAGAACTTCTTTTCTTTCTCATTCTCGAAACCCTTAATTTTTCTCTATGTTTGTTTACCTTTTTTTATTTGTCATTTATTATTTTTACAGATCATTTCAAGTAAAACTCACATATACTTGAAAAATCAGGAGTGATAACTTATCAAGAAAAATAGACAAAAGACTTGTGTCATTCGAACACTAAGGGTTCCTTGCTCTGTGGTATACATTCTTATATCAGAAGTTATTTTACCAGTTGAGTTACAAGTAGCTTCAGCTAGGATCTTACAAGCAAGTGAATTAAATTGGAATTTTAGGAATTTTGCTACAGTGCGAACCCAAGAGTTAGATAATTTGGATGAAAGAAGACAGAAAGCTTTGGAAAGCAACCTGCATTATCATCAGATTGTAACTCTGGCGTACAACAAAATGGCTAAACCCCGGAATTTTCAACTTGGTGAATTGGTCCTTCGAGCAACATGCCAAGAAAGAAGCAATATTATCAAGCCTAAGTTTTCCCCAAGGTGGGAAGGACCATTCGAAGTAGTATCTGTATATACATCATGATACTACAAAATTTTATCTTTTGAAGAAGGTGCAAGAGACGAAACTGTAAATGGAAAATGGTGGAGAAATTATTTTTATGAAATACACAAGCTTCCGTTTACAACAAATCTTGTTACTTTACATTTCAAAAGAAAAGAAAAGATACAACAGAAAGAAGGAAGAAGATGGATTAAGAGACTCAAGAATCAGATAACTGAGATTCAGACAGGCCTTTGAACACTCCTTTGAGTAAGCCCGACCTTGACACCTCAGGTTCAGGCATATTGGCATAGGTGTCAGCTTGAGCAGTATCCATAGTAGTAATCTCTTCTTTCATAGCTGCGATTGCCCTGGTTCTAATTATTTGATGTGCTTGCTCTACCTTCAACCTCTCCCTCAATTCTGCAATAGTTGTTCGGCCTTTCGCAAAAAGATCCTCCAAATTCTTGAGCTCTTGATTCTTTCCCGTCGAAATTGTAGAAAATTCTCTGAATTTTGCCTGTTTATTTTCTTCTACCTTCAGTTCTTCCATTCGGTTCTCCAGCCAGTCAAGAAGGAAGCCCATGGTCTTCAAAGACGTTGTAACCACCTCCCAGTTCTTGAGATCTTCAGGAGTCACGTCATTGCTATTCTTGCGACTCATAATCTCCAAGAGTCTGCATAATTCATCATAACCATTACTCCGAAGTACAACAATAGGAAGGCGAGCCTCGTCAGTCACTTCGCCAAATGTCTCCTTGATAATATCCATTCGATAGGCTCTATCTTCTGCAACAATATAGTCATTCACTATTACAGAACGACTAGAGGGTGCTCCATCAGATGATGCTTCACGTCTTCTCTTTGATGGAGATACTGTAAAGTTGATTCTCTTTCGTTTACTAGCAGAAGTAGATCCTGAATCTGATAAAGGCACATGGTTAATACAGGAAAGTGGAAGTATACTGTGGGAGCTGCAAAGCCAATAGAAGGATAGTGGTTCCTACCACATTTCAACCACTGCTCACCAGAAGATTGAAATCTAGCTACAAACGGTTGTGTTGGGCTCTTACAAAAGTTGTGTTGTCTTTGCATTACAACAGTCCAGTAGGAGAACCAGAATAAAGATGTCCTGTCATCTTTATTGCGAGGGACGGGACGTACTGCTCAATTTTCCGTCAGCTACTCGTGGCCATAGACAGTGATGAAGTGAAGGCCTATATTACCAACGGCAGTGCCTTCTTCATCCAAACGCGCCAAGGTCTTCTTGGGCATTGTCTGATCCATGCCAAATTATCATAGTACTCAGTGAGGGCTGTAGGGAGGGTACTTGCTTCCAATCCCATGGGTTGTTGCCATGAGATGACCTGGGTGCACAGTCACCAAGAGAGTTTTCCCCACTTGCCCCAAATGTGGCCAGTTATTCACCCTCACCGAAGCCTCGTCCTCCAAAAGAGTCCTAACAGCTTGAAGGATTTGTATCAACCCCCGGTGATAGGGACGGTACTCCAAATCTAACTCCACATCCATCATGGGATGTAGAGAAAGAGAATCCCGCGACTCAATCCGAGACCATATCATCTCCCACGGAATGGTGACGACGTCAATTTTGTCCAATCATTGCTCTAGACGTTAGAAGGAGAAGGGCGCGAATCTCTTATAATGCTCCCATAAGAATATCTGTAGGAAGTTGGCGTCGACCAAAGTCTCCACCAGACGCTCCTTATGACTCCTCGCCAAGTCCTCGCACAACAGGTCGAGGTGCTCGTACAGCGTCCCCAAAAAGAGAGGGGGCAATGGCACTCTAATTTCTCTGGCTATTTTGATTGCCAAGGGGAAGACCCTCTCAGTTACCCTATCAGTAGGGTAACCCTCCATGATGAACTTGGATAGCCAATAACTTAGGAAGGCTTCCAAGTGGACAGACCCTCACCCCAATACCGATTGATGGATTCGGTATTCCGTGATCCTTCTCGTCTTCTTGCTAGAAGTACCTGAGCCAACCTTTGAAGGTGTACTTGGAGCTATCTCCGTCCCCTAGCATCTTCACCAATGATTTACACAGGGACTTTTTGAGGCACTTCTTCAGAAGAACATCTGCATTCTCTTCCTCAGGATTGAGGGAGACCTAGCTAGGGTTTACAACCCCTATCACTTGAAGATTTAGCAGGACCTCTACGTCCTCTAAGGTTGGGACTATTTCCCCAAAAGCTGTCACGAAAACATGATCAACGGGTGACCACCGAAGGACCAGGCTCGTCAGGCCAGTATAATCTCTATGGAATTCTCTCAATGAGATCTGGACAGCTTCCAGAACACCAACATCATCTAGAACATTGCGATAATCAGAGTTGCTGAGAATATGTTCACACCAGGACACCCATTTATCTAGATGGTTGAAGTGAGAACGAAATCCAATATCAAACAAGGGATAATCACTCTTCTTGATCCTAAAGTAAGGAACGCTTTCCACAGTAGGAAAGACAGTAGCACTCTAGGTTTCGTCACTGAAAGGACTGTGAGGATCTTCATTCTCATTCAAATGGCGAATATGTTGATTCAAAAAGGCTTCCCAGAAGTGCCCTCGTAGACCTCCCTGCTCAGCTACCCTTTGAACCGGAGAAGAAGTAACTGTTGTTGTACTAGAGGTCACTGCTCTAGAAGAAGCCATTACTAACTTTCAAAGCTCCTTTTCTTTCTTTGAAACACAAGAAAAGAAATATTGCAAGAAGGCAAGAAAGCAAACACAGCAAGAACATTCAAAAAATTGCAGAAGATTACTTTCTTGATGAAGATCTCTATTTATACAAAAAAGAAGAGGTCTCCCCAATTTTCAATGAAAAGCTCAAACGCTCTGCCGGTTCACGTACATTCATGAGATATAATGATGCCATTTTATGTTAGTAGACACGTCTGTCGTCTTTGCATTTAAAGTGCATTATCCCGAAGGATACAACATTTAATGCCTGCCAAGTCAAGGTACGATCTCTTGCTTTTTATCTTTAGCATAAAAAGCAGAGACCGGGGGGCTATTGATGATCCGACAGTCTAAATTAACCCTTTGGACACGCGGCATGATCCTATAAACGCATGTGTACGCTTTTAAGATACAGTCGCATATGCCACATCATTCATAAAGCAATTACCTGCTCCCTCGACTAACTCCCGCGTGTAAACACCGAAGTAGCGACCGACACCCCTATTAGGCCACGTCAGCAATACTGATGATCTTTTGGCCTGTATGAGATTTGCGGCCACCTCAGACTGATCAAAGGTTAAACCGCTGGTTAAAAGGTTAACTCCTACAATGAAGAAAACCTTACAGGGGCATGTATCCTACGACTTGCTGAAGCATGTTGGGCTGAATTTTTACAAAGATTCTCAAAGATAACCCATGCTTCATTCTCACTTTTAAGCATGAAAGTGCCACCACATGAAGCATCTACCA
>JAUPMG010041355.1:0-14246 GCA_031762675.1 Pachysandra terminalis | reverse complement strand
AGCTAGTTCACATGCTTACGTCCGCTCCCATAATGCAAGCCCCAGATTGGTCTCTACCATTTGAGATTATGTGTGATTCAAGTGATTGTGCCATAGGTGCAGTCCTAAGACAAAGGAATGATAAAAAGCCACATGTTGTTTACTATGCTAGTCGAACTCTAAATAGTGCACAAATGAATTACACCACCCCAGAAAATGAGTTGCTAGCAGTAGTTTTTGCTTTGGATAAATTTCACTCATATTTGATTGGTACTTCCATTACTATGTTTACAGATCATGCCGCCTTTAAATACCTTCTTTCCAAGAAGGAAGATATGGCACGATTAATACGTTGGATTTTGCTTTTACAGGAATTTAACATGGAGATTAAAGATAAGAAGGGAGTAGAGAACGTGGTGGCGGACCATTTATCCCGGCTTACATTCAAGGACGATAGAAAAGAATTGCCTATTCGGGATTCCTTCCTGGATGAGAAATTCTTTGCCGTGACAGAGCTACCATGGTATGTACACTCGTGAATTACCTTGTCACGGGCTGCATTCCAGAATATTGGAAGTTGCAAGATAGGCGCAAATATTTTGTTAAGGTAAGGAATTTCTATTGGGATGACCCTTATTTATTCAAATATTGTCTAGATCAAATTTTGAGGTGTATCCCAGATAGTGAGACCCTTATTGTTTTAAGATTTTGCCATTCAGAAGCTTGTGGTGGCCATTGTTCTGTTAAGAAAACCGCTGCAAAAGTATTGCAGTGTGGATTTTATTGGCCTACCATGTTTAAAGACACCTACAACTTCTATAAAAGGTGTATAATGTTCCAAATATTAGGGCGGATCACACATAGGAACATGATGGCAATGTCCCCTATGCTTGAGATAGAAGTCTTTGACTGTTGGGGAATTTACTTCATGGGACCTTTTCCCCAATCTTTTGATAATCTATATATTCTATTGGCAGTAGACTATGTTTCTAAATGGGTCGAGGCCATAGCATGCAAGGTGAATGACCATAGGACAGTGTTTAAATTCTTCAAAGGACACGTTTTCTCTCCTTTTGGAATGCCTAAGGCCATAATTAGTGATAATGGGCGGCACTTTTGCAACCGCCCTTTTGAGGCCCTTGTGAAGAAGCATGGAATGGTGCATAGGTTGTCCACCTCTTACTACCCTGAAACTTTTGGGCAAGTTGAGCTTGCTAATAGGGAGATTAAGCAAATTCTTGAGAAAACGGTTAGTCCTAATCGTAAAGATTGGTCTCTACGACTAGTTGATGCGTTGTGGGCCTACCGTACTGCCTACTAAGGACCTTTAGGCATGTCTCCCTATCTCCTTGTGTATGGAAAACCTTGCCACTTACTTGTAGAGATGGAAGATAAAGCTTATTGGGCTATTAACGCCTTTAACTTTGACTTACATGATGCCGGTAATTTGAGAAAGTTCCAATTGAGTGAACTAGAGGAGCTTAGGAATGAAGCATACATGAGCACTTGGAATTATAAAGAAATGATGAAACTGTTTCATGATAAAAAGATTGTTAGGAAAACATTTGTGAAAAATCAAACAGTCATTCTTTATGATTCCAAGCTTCATACTTTTTCAGGGAAGTTAAGGACATGATGGGATGGCCCCTATATAGTGAAAGAAGTGTTTGACCATGGGGTTGTAGTAATTGAGAACCCTAGGGATTGTCATGTTTCGAAAGTGAATAAAAAGCGGTTAAAACCATACCTATAAGGAGTAGTACCGAAACAAGAGACTATGTCTCTTGAGATCCCTACTTATGGGGATACTAACTAGTCCTCATTGTGCCTTGTACATCAATGTAACATAGTTTATTTATTTTTTTTATTTTTGCTTTGTTTTTGCTTTTGTTTTGTTTTGTTTTGGGATCGTTAACAATCTGCAAGAGATACTTTGGGAAACTCATCATTGCTTCAGGTGCTTTCCTTCCTTTCTCTTTTGTACTTTAATTTAGTGGCATATCCCTCATTTTCTTTTCACACAAGTGCATACCTTGAATGTTGAGGACAATGTCTAATTTAAGTTTTTGTTTTTTTTGGGAGGGGGTGGGGGCGTAGAAATGAATGCAAAATGTTTTGAATTGTTCTTGGTTAGTTCGGGTAGAGAAGATCACACATTCTGGCTATTGAGATCAATCACACTTCCTATGTGATCGATCACACTGAGATCGATCCCAATGCCCAGTGCAGATCACGTGAGCTTAACCTCAAATTTCTTGAATTGTTTCTGGATTCAAATGATTAGATGTGTTATTCTTGAGAACTTTCTTGAACTTTGAACTTTGATTTATATTTCTTTGATAAGTTTAAACATATAAACACGTGATCATTTGACTAAGAAATCTAAGTACTGCTCTTTATTACTTATTCTTGGATAGTGTGACTTCACTTGTTTCACTTTGAATATAGCACAAGTACACTAGCACATAGTTTGTGAGGTATGAAATGTGAAACCTTTTATGAATGATCTTGATGACTTAATTTCTGTTGGTTGACTTGTGGATGAATAACCTTGGCATGATATTATGTTTAGTTATATACAAAAAAGAAAAAAAGGAGAATAAGTGCTTAATTATTGATTATGTTGAGCTTTTTGCTGAGTAATCGGGCCTCTTGCCTTAATAAGCAATGAGTGCTCGCGTCAAAAGGTGAGAAGTTTGGAATGGTTGATAGTGTGGCTAGTTTAGTTTCATAGCCTTATTGACTCGAGTAAGTAAGCCCATAGAGGTGTTCTTTACACCTAGTGCCCTTTGAGCCATCTGGTTCAGGATTCATTAGTCCAACACTCGATACATGGACCAATTAGAAAGCTTAAGGGAGCTAAACATTGCAAATCTCATATATCTAAAAAAAGAAGAATATATATATATAATAATAATAATAATAATAATAATAATAATAAGGATCCCAATAAATATTATGCCTTGGTTGTTTTATCTAATAAGGATTCCACAGAATTTAGGAGAATTGAATCATTTATAATAGAATTAATTTGAAGCCTTATAATTTTGTGGTAGTTCACCTTACACCAAAGGAACTTGTGGTGTTCCACTATCTAATTATAAGTGATTAGATTCATTATTGATTTCTTGAAATTGTGAACATGGAGTTTTTCCTTTTAAGCTTACCATTGAATGTTAACCATTGTTCTTTGGGATACATTATTTTCTTTAATAACCATGGTTTCAAGTAAGTTAATGTTTGTGGGTAACATTCTGGTAAACCCTCACAAGACTATAACTCGTCCACTAGGGACACCTAGGGGTTTAAAGGCTTGTTGCATATGCAAAGTGCAACCGAGAGTACCAGCGAAAGTGGTAGTTAGAGATTTTTTCGTTTTGTTTGAATGTTTCAGTTTTGCTAGGGACTAGCAAAAGTTAAGTTGGGGGTGTGATAAGTCATTAGTTATTACATAGTAAACCCTTAATCACATGAATTATCTGGCATTTTCTTAAATTAAACTCTTCATTATACATAGAGTTCACCAATTTTTCTTCACCATTGTATTATATTTTAAATGTCTCATTTACACTCAATTTATTAATGCAAAAATAGCCTTGGAGAAAACTTCTGGCCAGTGAGATTGATCACACTTCCTATGTGATCGATCACATTGAGATCGATCCTAATTATGGTGAGATCGATCCCAATTCCCAGTGCAAAGGCAGTTTTGGAGACTAACCCGGGCTGAGGAAATTCAGACCAAGATTGGGTCGGATCAGGCAGGTCAGATTAAGCTCAAAAGGAATAAAATCGGAAATAAAGAAGAATGAAGCAGACCCAAGCCTGCTGACCAAGCTCGGTTCAGCCAATTCGTTTTCAGGCGTCTGATTCGTGTTAACAAAGAAAGATATTTTGGTAATTTTCTCAAGAAAGGGAACCGAATTGGAGACTCAATCAAATTGGGAAGGAAGAATCCTTCAACCACCAAATTATGAAATTTAATTCGGAAGAAAGTGGTGGTTGTGCGTGTTTTGCTTGAAGAATTCTTCAAACAAGACCAAATTGGAAAGAGGAAGAGGCGAGGTTAGCAAACGGAGCAACCCGATTTGGAAGGAGGAAGAAAGGATCGGAATGGGCATGGAAACCAGCAAGGAATTGGAAGTCGAGTCTGTGTGTTCTTGGGCGTGAGAGGAAAGGAGTGTTAGGCAGCCTTTGGTTTGGGAATTCTATATATAGAAGGGAGAGTCACCAGTTTCCACCTCAATTCTTCTTGTTCTTCTGAACAAGTCTTCTCGCTATGACGTTTTTGAGTTTTTCTTCATCTTCCATGGCAGCCTAAACCTTTGGAAAGCTAGGGGTTATGTTCCCTTGTATTGGAATGAATATTTATTGTGACTTTCTTTGATTTTAATGGAATTATATTTGGTTGTTTATATATTTTGATTTCTTGTGATGTATGAGTTCTTCCACACTTTTTGTGAGTTCAATCAAGTTTTTCTCATCAGTAAGAGGAATTTCTCGTGGTTTCTAACAAGAATCTAGAAGTAAATTGAATGGGTGTTTCTAAAAGTTATTCTAGCCATGTCGTTAATCAAGGTTACGAGATGTTCCTGAATTATTTTAGTTCAACCGAATCAAAGGGTTTCATAGCAATCAAATTTATAATATTTTATCAGAGTTATAATGAATTTCATACCGGTTCAAGGAGCTGCCCCGATGCCTGAGCATTCTCACCATTGAATTTAATCCTTTTATTTACTTTTGAATAATACCAGTAATTTGCCACCATTATATTTGTTCTTTAATCTTCTTTTGACGGAGGCTTCGGTGGACCGAGGTTTGCCGAAGGGTCAATTTGGTCTAAAAACACGTCTCTGTCGACAGAGGCGTCAGTGGACCGAAAGTCATTAAGAATTCACAGAGTTGTCAGCAGAGGCATCGGTGGACTGAAGCCTTCCGAATAGTAATTTTTCCTAAAAATACTTCTCTATTAGGAGAGGCATTGGTGGACCGAAGCCTGCCGACCGGTGCTAAATCGAGGTTTTTCTGGGTTTTTCTTTGGGTCTTGAAATTCAAAACTAGGTCATCACATCCATTATATACATTACATATCCACTCCTATATCTCCAAAATCATAAATAAACATCCAACAACTCATTTAAAACCAATATAACAAGGATCTAAGCATTTAATCATCAAAACATACAAGCCCTCATTCAAATCAAAAACTTGCGATATAGATTTCAGCAAAAGAACTATAATCATCCCAGCAACTTACATGTGATGTCTCTCCCCCATCACCTCTCTCCATTATCCAGTTGGAAAGGGAGTGGGAGTGCCTTCCCACGCCCAGATCCATTCGTTTCCCTTACTGTCTCATTTTTTCCAGAATTTCTCCCTTCCCTCCCTAATCTAACTTATTATATATAGTGAGGGTTTGGCTAAGGTGAATTACCTCTGTCTCTCTTACCCTACTAGCCCTACCCAACTAAAGCCAAATGTCCACACACACACACACACTTAGCATGCCCAAAGTTCCCCCTTACTAATATTACGATTGGTGGGTTAGGTTCAGAAGACCTAATTATAGGGTAAGGGTTTTTACAACCTACACCCCTTAAAAGGATTTTGTCCCCGAAATTAGGATGGTGTGGTCCCCAACACTTACTTCCCTTAAAAGGTCACGAAGGTTAATATCTTACACAAGTAGTGGCCTGGTCACAATAACCAAAGAGTCTCCTTGCCTAATGAAAATAAAAAATTCAAAACCAAAAGAAATGCAGCAAGCAACCACATCACGGGCAACAACATATATGTAATTAACATCAAGAACCATCCCTACACTTTAATAGAAACTAGTAAATTTAAAAAATTCAGAGTCATCATATTTACCACACAAACATGTTCAGCTAACCAGAAAAAATAAACTTCTAAAGTCAATTAACCAAAAAATTAACAAAGTCTTTCAATCTCGCTCTTTTCTCTCTCTCTCTCTCTCTCTCTCTCTCTCTCTCTCTCTTTTTCTCTCTGAGGTTCTAAACTTCTCACTCCACATCATCTCCTCCCCTCCTGTACTATTGGGGTTTAGACTTAGGTGCTCTCATACAGGGTGGTGGGGTCAATAAATCATTAGCCTTGTGGCAGGAGGAGACTATCTCCCGTAGATGCTCTATCATCCAATCAGTGGCGCTCTCCCAGGCAGATCGTTGGTCCCGTGGCTCGGTCCGAATCTCAGTTGTGTTCCTCTCCCAAGCGGATTGATGCTCTCATAAGTCCGTCCTAATCCCCTCAGCTACCCTCTCTAGTGCCTTCATATTGCTGCGTATAGTTCTGCCATTTTCCTCCTGTTGCTGGTTCAAAAATCTACCAGTAGGTGCTAGTGTCGCGGCTACTGAGCGGGGTACTCGAGAGGGACGAGTAGGGGCTGGTACATCTGGTTGTTGCTCCTCCCTCTCAGGTTCCCTAGGCTAAGGAAACCTGATGACCTGATGTTGATCTTAGAGAAGAATCGGACATGCTCTCCCTCCTTGTTGGTGGGTATAAGCACACCCCACCTCTGTGCTAGGGTGCACATCAGACAGGCAAAATGTAGTTGGGTGGTCTTTTTCTGGTTGGTGATGGTGTTAATAATGTACTGCATGATAAGTCTAGGAAGATAGGGTTTTCGTCCTAGAGACAACTGGTTCAGGATCTGGACCATATAACTGGTGAGGTCGATAGAGTTACTGGACCGAGGATACACACTACATATAAAAATATTGTGGAGTATACGATAGAGGGGTGTCATGGTAGTCGCAAGGAGAGCATTACAATCCCTCCAACGGATTAGCTCACTACAGAGACAGGTGGTCACTTCATCCATCTCACGGGTGGTCAACTCAAGAAGATGGGACAGTCTAGAGTTCAGGGTTAATCCCATGATCTCAGCTACCAGAGATACAGACAACTGCCGCGCCTGACCCTCAATATCAAAATTAATGAACATACTTGGGCGGCTAAAGGAGACCATAGATGTGTACATGTATTGAACAACAGATGGTTAAGCTGTCCCGTCCCAATGCAAAATAGGCAACCAGTTGGCACCTATCAGGAGGTCAATCACACCGAAGGATTGGACATCCTCAATGAAAATGGATCTCTCCATAATGACCGGTCGGTCAAAGAACATTTCTGAGAAAACCTTCTCGATCATCGGAGGGTGTTGGTGTGCTCGAGCAGAGGGTCGATATCCCAAACTAAAGCTTAAGTCGTCATCAGCAAATGAGTTAGAGGAGGACGATTCTGGCAATGGTTGTGGGCATGATGAGCTTGCTCCATCTTTCCTTCTCTTTGGAGTCGCTGCCTTCGTGCCCTTCACCGATTCTAGTTTCCTGGTCGTCTTTACCTTGGGCATCATTGAAGAGGAAGGCGAGGAAGATAAGATGACAGAAGAACCTTGAAATCAAGCTAGTGTGGGGTTTTCTCCAAGATTGCTTGAGAAAATGACAATGGGTTAAAGAGGAACTTAAGGAACCCTAGATCAAAATTTTGGGCAAGATTTCAAGGGAATGTGAAGGGCTTGAGGTTTTGGAGATGAATAGGAAGGGTTTCTCTAGGGTTTCGTTACCTAGATTAGTGAGAAAAATCCCAAAAATAAAGGATTAAAACAGGGCGTGCGCGGTAATCTCTGCACGTCGGTAGGTACCGAATGGTCCCGAAGGCTGCCGCATGCTCCATAATATTTTAGTTAATAAATAATAATAAAATTAGAGTTTAGAACTTCTAATTAAATAAAAAAATATTTAATTTGTTTGCTAGACTTCAAAATCATTCTTCTAATGTATTTTATGCTTTCTCTAGTCAATTCTTTCCTAATTCCTCTCGTAATCTGGACCGGTTCTGCACCTGATTCACATTACAACTTACTCTTGCTATCGTTCATTATATGTCCTAATTCTTACCAGTGATACCCTAGTTATTAAAACAATGTTAATATTTTTATGACATCAATTTATTCTTATGACATCAATTTATTCTTTTCTTCTTATTCATTTACTGAGGCCCAAGATTATTACCAATTTCACAATCATATAAAGGACCAATTTATTGTAATTAAAGATAAGATGTCTTTTGTTAATTCTGCATACTTATTCTAACACACCTTCCTTTTCACAAATTATAGGGCTATGATGTATTTGCAACTACATCATCCCTTATATTTATGGAGGTACTTGGTCAGTGTCAGGGTTGTATTTATATACATAACTTTTTGCTTTCATCACAACATGAGTTTCTTGGTGGTCAGCTTCCTTGAAGCTTCTCAACACAGTACACTCTCTCAACAATACATTTTACATCCTTAAAGTTCATCCTTAAGATCTTCAGGTATTGTGGCCATCCATCCTTTAGTAGTTTCCTAGAATGAATCCTTCAAGGTACAAGAAAGAACCCTTAAAATTTCATATATACTATTAATGCACCCTCCGTGTTCTTCTATTCTCACTCTTTCTAGTTGGTCCACTGTGTTGCTCACCCCTGTTAACACACAGTAATACACATTGCACAAAGCAATCACAAATTTGCAGCACACAATCCTACAACCTTTCTATGTTCCTTCACCTAACTCTACTCTCTATGTGATGCCTACTGTCTCTAATATCTAACAACCATGCTCTGAGTAAACCTTGTGCTTTGATACCAATCTGTCACACCCCGGATACCGTGACACGATTCCCGACGAGGGGTTGCATGGATATCAAGGCGAGACCTTCGGGATCCACATTTGGACCGTGGATTGCTACCACAACATAAGTAAACAAAAGCAGTAAATAGTTTCATTCATTAATTTAATCAGAGTGCGAAAGTACTACAACAGATAAATCTAAATTATAAACATAGAAATTCAAAAATCTGGCCCTTAGCCTCAGCTGGGCTAGGATCCAAACAAACTAAACAACACAATCCAACTAGTTTGTACACACAAATTACATCATAAAAAGTCTAACTCCCTCGAGAGTGTCAGCCAGTGCTAAGGAAAGGCGAAAACAGCTAAAGTCCAACAGCATCAACGAATCCAGCTAGAGCAGTCACTCCACCTCCCATCCTACAACATAAAACATTGCGTGAGCCTATGATGCTGAGTAAGAAACATGGAATGGTCACCCGTCCTCTTATGAAAATCAATCACAAGGCGTTAGTACAATAATAATCCAATAGCAAGCACATTATAATCAAATGCCAGATGAGTAGTTTAAATGAGATGGGATGAGATGAGATGAAATCAGTCACATGACCTAAAATGAATGCAATGAGTATTACACACAACTAATGACAAATATGCACAATGTGATGTGCTAAGATTAATGTCGCTTGATAAATTGACCTCATATGTCGCTTCCCATAAAAATGGCCGATTTAGGACGTATCCAAGGAATTATCGGAATCCCCTCTCTGTTCCGGGTGCTAACCAATGACACGAAGGCTACCATACAATACGTCTAATTTGTAAGTGTACAATACTCGAGGAGTAGCGAACCTGTATAGGCGCTCGCAAGCATCCTACCCTGGTTTAAGTGGGCCCTTTCACCCCACGAGTATATAGACAACCCATTTCGGAGGCATCGCAGTTGTTTCTTCGTTGATTTCCACCTCTCGGTACACTTATCAATTGACATAAACCTAGTATGTAGTGCATTAATGAGGATATCAAGTGAAGGCCAACAAAAGAAACTATCAGAACTCCCATACACTCGGATAATCTGATTGCACATATTCAAAAGCTTCCATCAGTTATCACAACAAGCACACCAATCAAGTAGATTTCTAAATGTCCATGACCAAATGGGATCTACCTAAGATGGAAATGGTGGTCACAAGAACCTCAGAACACCAAGATTGACTCTCCATGGTCAAGTCTTGCTTCCATAAACCATCAACAACAACGGCTGAAGCCCCACACCATCCACATAGGTCATCCTCCCAAAACTCCTATTCACTGTGCAAGTTACAAGGTCATCGGCAGAGGAGTTTGTGGACCGAGTTCTACCAAAGGGTCAATTTGGTCTAAAAACACATCTCTGTCGGTAGAGGTGTCGGTGGACGGCTCACTAAGAATTCACAGGGTTGTCGGCAGAGGCGTCGATGGACTGAAGCCTGCTGAATAGCTAATTTTTCCTAAAAATACTTCTCTGTTGGCAGAGGCATCGGTGGACTGAAGCCTATCGGCCTGCGCGAAATTTGAATTTTTCTTTGGGTCTCAAAATCCAAAACTAGGTCATCACATCCATTCTAAACATCACATATCCACTCCTAGATCTCTGAAATCATAAATAAACATCCAACAACTCATTTAAAACCAATCTAACAAGGATCTATGCATTTAATCATCAAAACACGCAAGCCATCATTCAAATAAAAAACTTGAGATATAGATTTCAAGAAAAGAACTATAATCATCCCAGGAACTTACCCATGATATCTCCCTCGCCTAGAATGGTTCATTGCATCTCTCTCTCTCTCTCTCTCTCTCTCTTCATTATCCGACTAGAGAGGGAGTGGGAGGGCCTTCCCAATCCGAGATCCATTCGTTTCCCTTACTCTCATTTTTTCCAGAATTTCTCCCTTCCCTCCCTAATCTAACTTATTATGTAAAGTGAGGGTTTGGCGGAGGAGAATTACCTTTTTCTCCCTTACCCTACTAGCCTTACCCAACTAAAGCCAAATGTCCACACACTTAGCACGCCTAAAGTCCCCGCTTACTAATGTTATATGCTGATAACTCCACGATAGGTGGTTTAGGTTAAGAAGACCTAATTATAGGGTAAGGGTTCTTACAATAGCCATAGTGACTATATTACTTCAGAATATATGCAGATGACACACTTATACTTTAGACTCGAAGTTTCCATATTATAAAAGTGAAGTAGAACTTTATTAATAGTTGAATATAGAATAAAAACAACCATAAATTTCGAGATGGAATTTCATGTCCTTAAATTATAATTAATGGGAGTTAATTATAATCAATGAAAATAATCATTTGTGAAAGGTTATTTAAGGCTTTATGTCTAATTAATTGAAATGGGTGGCATTTGTAATTATAACAAACTAGAGGAAGCTATGTGTTAATATAATACATATTTGGGGTCACTTAAGTAATTTTAATAAATGTAGAGATTAGGGTTTATGGATGGGACGTATGAGACAAAAGGGATGGGATGGTCATATGGTTAAGTCATTTATTCTAGTTTAGGCCAATCTTTATTTTGAATTTAAATGAAGTGTAACAGATTATGATAGAGGGAGATCTCTCCAATGGGATACGTGGGGTTTTGGGAAGGTTCCCATAACCACTTCCTCTTACCTTGTGGTGCACGATCTAGAGAAGGAGACAGAACTGAGATCTGTTTCTGTTGGAAAGAAGAGAAGAGAAGAGAAAGGAAGAAGAAAAGGATGAGAAGAAAGGCTAATAGGAAAGATTAAGAGGGAAAAGGAGAAGAAGAAGCTTGGAGGATCCATTTTGTTTAAAAATCTGCAGAAAATGTGATCTTGGAGGAGGAGGTAGGTGATCACCTTGGTATCTATGGTATTTATTTTCATGGAAGTGTGATAAGATTATTAGGTATGATTGTTTAGGATCCTTAATACATGATATATGATGAACCTTGCAGAGATTTATTTATGTGTTTCAATTTAAGATGATTATGATATGAGCAATGTTATAGGGTCTTTTGAATTATTCTAGACCTAATGTGTGAATCTATGTAAGATGATAGATTTGATATGCAAGATGATAGAGGTAATAATTTTAAGATATAAATGATGATTTTGTGCATGCCAAAAGTATTTTTGGCTTGTTTCAGAATTTGTTTTGGGCAAAATACGAGACCCTTGGTCCGACTGGGCAACCTACCGAGCTCCCAAAATTCTCTAACCTTCCAACCAAACTCGGGGAGGAACCAGCAGCGAAACCGAGATTCTTGGTCTATTTCTCGATCCGACCGAGGCATCAGCCGAAGCAAGAGAATTTATTTATACTTTTCTAGGATTCCCTTGTTCATTCGGAATACAATGGTTCAATTTTGGGGCCAATTCGATGAGTAAAAAAATAGTTATTGTTACATACGAACTCCAGAGTATACCTCATAATGTATGAGTAATCCCCTAGAGTCAAAGGATGCGAGTCTCACCCCTCCTTTACGAACTCTTGAGAGGTGGCAAACCAAAATAATAAAACAGAATCACATATACCAAATAACATCAACGGAAGAATTCAAATTTTAGAGTCTCGACTAAAGCATAGTCATATCCAAACTATCAAAGTAAGCTAATTCAAGAGTAATCATAGTATCAACAACATGGTTCAACTTCTAAAATTTAATACAACCTATCAAACAAAATGTCTATGACATAAACTAGTCTTCATTTTCCTTCCCATCCTCACCATCTTTTTCCATCATCCAAGCTCTATTAATTCATGGCAGGCTCACCTGAAATGTTAGAAGCCAACGGCTTGAGACACGCTCAGTAAGTACAATGTCCTAACATGGCTAAGCCTAACAGTAGATTCCGTGTGTACAACATAGTTTTAGGGATTTTCAACCCATGGGTGCTCTTGTCCCACCTTTATTTCCAATCACGGGAATACATTCGGGGCATTAAACAGAACTTCCCCGGTGAACATATTCAGGGCATCACACAAAAGTTCTCCCGTGGCACATCCCAACTCTTATCCAACAGATTAGTCTCACACCACCTATGAATGATACACCCAAATCCAAGCTATATAAACATACGTGTCATCCTAGTCCAGGTTATATATGAGTAACAATCCGGAACAAGGGGTTGCAAGGCCCTCTTCAAAGTCAATCTTTCACTAAACATTTGCCCACACAGGACTCCAGATCTATCATCATTCCTTGGTACTCTTCATTGAGCTTAAGTATCCTCACATCATTCCTTTGGTTCTCTTCTCAAAGAATTCAAAGTACATTCGGGCTTGGGGTTGCCCTTCGGGGCCCATATGCATGCATGTCCCACATGATATGCATATCCTCAACACATGAGTCTACAGGTAATGCATCAATACATGAATCTCGCATAATAATTGTAGTGACTCAGATCCGGAAAATTAATAACAATAATTGATTATGTGATTATCTAATGGTGTTAAATAAATATTTATGAAATTGAATAATGGAAACAATTAAAAAGATTTTACGGGTGATTAATCAGTAAATTTCTTGTAACTAAATGAAACTAATTGGTCAAGATTAATTAAGACGAGTTAATTAACGTAATTGACCAGTAAGGATAGTTTAGTAATTCTAGTAATTTAGAGAAATTGAATCTTAGCTAATTAGGGCATTGGTTAGTAAGTAAAAGGATGATAGAGAACTTGGAGTCTATTTGTTATTAGAAGGAAGTATGGGGAAGGAGAAGTAATTATCAAACCTAATTTTAAAACAGAAGATGGAGTCGGCGTGGGGTGCGTGTGATGGGAGGAACAGAGAGAGAGAGAGAGAGAGAGAGAGAGAGAGAATTTCCATTCTCTTAATCTCTTTCCATTTGCAAACCAAAAAAATAAAACACAATCGCAGATACCAAATAACATCAGCAGAAGCATTCTAATTTGAAAATCTCAACAAAAGCATAGTCTATCCAAACTATCAAAGTAAGCTAATTCAAGAGTAATCATAATATCAACAACATGGTTCAACTTCTAAAATTTAATACAACCTATCAGACAAAATGTCTATAACTTAAACCAGTTTTCATTTTCCTTCCCGTCCCCACCATCTTGTTCCATCATCCAAGCTCTATTACTTCATGGCAGGTCCACCTGAAATGTTAGAAGCCAAAGGTTGAGTTACGTGCTTAGCAAGTACAATGTACTTACTTGGTAGAACATTAAATAAATATTCTCCGTGGATGCATGCTATACCATGAAATAATGTTTTGGTATATTCTTTATAAGCAATGACATTAATAAATGAACCATTATCCCAAGCAATGGCAGGTACAATACAAATGATATGCAAATGCATGCTGTCACAATTATGACCGATGGATGTTCACGCATTATCCCTACTATGTCTATCATGCATCTTATCGATAATGTAACGACCCGAACCAGATTTCTCCAATTTCATGGGTTATCCAGTCTAAGCGTCACCTTCACCCCGTATTCCTACGAGAGTGGCAACACAATTAATTCATAAGCGGAAGTCTTGAGCAGTTCTAGTAAGATATAAGTAACTAATATACCTAGAATAAAATTTCTAGCATTCTAAGTAACAAAGACTAAT
>JAUPMG010041334.1:0-14247 GCA_031762675.1 Pachysandra terminalis | reverse complement strand
TGTAAAGGGGGAAATTCTGCGAATTACACCCCCATTTCGTACCACCAACTTCATTTTTGGCGAAATTTAAAACCATGCACCCAATAATCAATTGGGAGATCAAGTACCTATTCTAGGACTGCAGATAAAATTTAGGTTCTATAACATTATCAAATCAACAATTTAAAGGGTTTATAAAGGGGTTTAATGTTACTGGAAATTTCATCAATAACAGAAGGTAGATGAAAATTTTAAATGAAAGATCTACGGCAATAAGACGATTATAGTAGGTAGGAAATGACTAAAATAAGAAAATAAGATGATGGGTATTGAGAAAAGATCAATATCTAATCTTGGAGCTGATCTTCTTTCAACAAAATGGGAGAACAACTGTTAAATTTGAAAAAAAAAAAATCAGTCAAGATGAATGTACCAAAGAGGAGAAATAAAAGTGGTCTAGGAATCACTCATAGGGGTTTCACACCCTCCAATCACAGGAACTAGGGTTTCCAAGCTAAGGAGATCAGAAAAATAACTTTTTTTATTCAAATGTGTGATGTTCTATTTGAAAAAATGGGCAGCCTCTTCCAATGTAAAGGTGACACACAAACCTAGTGACTCATTGTAATTCCCTGTTCTAACCTCTACTAACATCAGAAAATAACCAAAATACCTTTAAAACAGCTCTAAAGGACTAATCAATAAATAAACAAATTAAAAAGGACTATGAACTAAAAGAAAGACTAAAATAACAAAATCTCCTGCTCCAAAGCAACCCATAGCACCTCTCCAATGTGGAGTTTTCTAGATGTGTGTGCTCATGTGGTCTTCACCTCGATGTGCTACCTAACTCAGCCATAAGAAGGGTAAGAGTCTCTCTCCTACGCCTCTGGTAGACTCTAAAATCAGCCGAAGTGGTGATGTCCCCATCAGAAGCCCTTTTGATCTCTTTTTAGTGATACTCCAAAACTTTAATATTCTTTTTTCTCATTTTATTTAGATTTTCACTTCTTTGGTTGCCCTGACATCTTTTCTTTGTGATGGTATATATAACTATTTTTTTATTAAATGTATTCTGTTTACATAGATAATTTTTTTTTCGTGTAACTTCTCAATTGAATTCGTTATTTTTTGATTTGTTTTGTTAATATATGTCTGTTACTTGACTTCGTATTTTATTGAGTATATAACCTTATGTTGCTCTGCCAGGAGCCTGGCAACTTTGTCATCACATTTCCAAAGTCATTCCATGGTGGTTTCAATTTCGGTAATACATTGCATATTTAACAGTGATCATTTATGGAGATCTTTTGTATACATTAATGAGTAATATCTAGCATGTTATGCTGTATATAGCTCACAGACTATTTGATCTTATCAGGCTTAAATTGTGCTGAGGCTGTCAATTTTGCTCCTGCTGACTGGCTGCCACATGGTGGCTTTGGAGCACAGCTGTACCAGTTGTATCGTAAAGCTGCTGTTCTATCTCATGAAGAGCTTCTTTGTGTGATAGCCAAGGTTTCTGATTTCAAACCTCTCATTGCTTTTGCTTCTATTTTTCATGTCTTCATATGTAGGGATTCAACATTGATTGTGATTACTTTCCGTTGTATAAGCCGAAAGGTAAACTGATAAATTGACCTTATTGTATTTTCTTTATTTGTAAATTGTGCAATTTATTAATATTAAATTTTCCCTTATCAAAAAATTATTTTCTCTCATTTTTGTTTCCCTTGCGACCACCCATGTAAGTGATGAAAGGGAAAAGTGAATACTCAGCAGCTGTTAATTCGATATATGTATCATCATATGCGGAAACAAGGTGCTAGACATACTGATCAAGACAAGTTTATATTGCTGAGCACTTAAAATAAATTTGATCATAGATTGATCTACATTTATTTGAGTATGCAATGGGGATTCTTTCTCTAGACAAGTTTACATGCTTCTCTACCCAGATCTCCAAGTTTCGAGATTCGACATGCTTCTCAATTTAGTACACCTAGACAATCTTATCCCGATATTAAATCTTTCTTTATTTATAATATACAAAATGTTTTTTTGGTTAGTGGAGTAACCCATGTGGCTCACTTTGCATTTTCTGGGTTACTTTTTCTTTTTCATTGTATCTCTTCTTATTTCCCTTTTCTGTTGATGAAGAGCAAAGAACAATATTAAAAAAAAAAGAGGGAAAGTACATAATATCAGCTTAGCAGCCACCCGAAAGGAAATCAAATAAAATACAATAAGAGAGAATCCCAGTATGAGAAATAGACTACATCACTCCTTAAGCATTTCGTTAGTAGGAATACCCCTAATTAGTTACTCTCTCCTGTCTCCAATCTTGGCTAAAATGTCAGTCACAAGGCACCCTGGAGAACAAGATGTTCATCAAGGAGGTCAAGAAGCAAGCAAGCCTAACAAGGGTGTGCAATTCTCCAGGAGTAGGGTTGAAGATCAACAATGCAGGACATAATAGTGGTCCAGACTACATCACTCCTTAAGCATTTTGTTAGTAGGAATACCCCTAAGTCGTGACTCTCTCCTGTCTCCAATCTTGGCTAAAATGTCAGTCACAAGGCACCCTGGAGAACAAGATGTTCATCAAGGAGGTCAAGAAGCAAGCAAGCCTAACAAGGTGTGCAATTCTCCAGGAGTAGGGTTGAAGATCAACAATGCAGGAAATAATAGTGGTCCTGTCATCAAGGCAGCCAACGCTTCCCCGAATGAATTTCCCTCCAGCTAGAATGGGCATGAATAATGGTTCCCGTATAATTCACCTGCCCCCAAATACCAGCCCGTTTTGGTTTGTCTATAGAATACCCATCAAAGTTCAGCTTGATCATCCTTTCACCTGGGGCAATCCAAACTGAAGGAGCTCTCTGTTTCATAATATTTTTCTCTTAGGCTATTCTTTTTATTTAAATCAAACTGATTGTTCAACTTTTAATCTCCCGTGACTTCTACATCTCCTTTCAGAGCCCTTATATTGGCTGTTAAAGATACTGCAAACTTTCCTCTTTGTACATTTATTGTTGGGGTCACTATGCATTGTTTGTTGCTCCTGTTTGATTATTTTCATGTTGGTAAAACTAACAGACTGAATATGATAGCAAAGTATCACCTTTTTTGACGAAAGAATTGCTTAGAGTACTTGCTAAAGAGAAAACTTGGAGAGAGAGGCTCTGGAAAAATGGCATTGTTAATTCATCTCTGATGTCTCCACGGAAACATCCAGAGTTCGTGGGTACTGAAGAGGTAATTCCATGCACACTTCTTTTTTATGATTGTTTTAAAATTGCGATCTTGACATGATTAGTGCTGATTGATAACAAGTTTTTTTTTCTGGTGGCTTTTGTAGGATCCAACTTGCATTATATGTCAACAATATTTGTATCTTTCAGCTGTTGTTTGCAGCTGTAGACCATCTTCTTTTGTATGTCTGGAGGTATGTGAAATCACATTGTATGATCTAAAAGGTTCACTGTAAAACCTAATTAAGTAAATTGAATCGCAAAGAAGCGTCTGCTTTTGTGATTTTATTTTGTTGAGGCAGCTGTAAGAGGTCTGATTCTTGAAAGCAAATGTAGTTCCAAAAAATGTGGGAACTTGTTCTGATGTTTGCATTTCATTTTTATTAGTAAATTCTGATGTTGTCCACCAAGAAAATAACTATCTTTATGATCTTTTACTGGCTAGTTGCACTGTGGGAGAAGTTTTCTATGTGATTTAATTTCATATGGAATTGATTTTGCTTTAGCACCTGTTAATCTTTTAGTTTGTGCCCATTTTCAATTGCCTTTTTCCCCCCTTGTATATTTCCCTAATTGCTTGCCATTTCTTTGAAGAATATAACTGTTTTTCAATCTTGGTTAAACTTCTCTTGCAATTTTGAAATACTGACATTTAATGCTTCTGTCGCGCACTCATCATATTTTTTTCTTATGCAGCACTGGGAACACCTTTGTGAGTGCCACCCCAGCAGACATTGTCTTCTTTATCGTCAAACACTGGCTGAATTGAATGATTTAGTGCTTATGACGGATAGAAGTAAGGAGAAAAGCCAAAGTAGTAGAAATATCCGCAGACAATTTTTGTGTGCAAATGAATCTAGTGCCATGACAAAAAAGGTTCCCCTTTTCTAATCATGTCTTCTATTTGTTCCAGTGGATAATTTCTTATATGAGAATCATTTTGATAGATGAATGTCTTGAATTATACATTTATACTAGACAATGTCATAAACATGATGGTTTAATTCCATAGCATCTTTCTGCACCTCTTCGAATTAAATCTATCTAGCCAGCCTTGAAGTAGCATTTTTTGTGAATCAGAAATTAGAAATGCAAGTAGTTTCGTTCCATGCACTAAAACATATCTTTAATACAGTTTGTAGCTTTGAGCATTAGTTTGTGTACGAGTTAAATGCGTGGAACTGATACTTCCCTGCTGAAAAAGTGTGAAGTAACAAACATAAAAACTAGTTGTAAAATGAATGAAACAAAATGGACGAATGATTGAACATGTCTGTTTTTGCCACTTGATTGTAGGACCCAGCTGATTATTTAATTTCTGATTAGAGCTGCTTCCTTTATTTGCATAAACATCCAACAAAAGTTGAAGCGTCTCCAGCAGCTACCTTGTTAGGATTGGTGATGACAATGTATAGTGGAACACGAAATAATTAGGTTTGTGAGGGGATTAAGACCATTATGAACTGTTATAATGGAAATAATGAAACAGCACTTTGTGCCCTTTTTTAGTATTAATTGTTAAAATAAATATTTAATTGAATAAACATAGCATATTATTGTCAAAATTTGAAACCCTGTTAATGGTCTAAAATTACTGAATAATGGCCAATTATAGCGAACATAATGTAAAATAATGGCCGTTACTTTTCCAATTTTTTTTGGAAGAAATTTTGTAACTGCCCCATGAGTTTTGCTGCTATAAAGCGTTATAACGGTGTTATAATGGTCACATAAGAAATTGATGGAAAGAGATGGATCGTGATCCCATGCAAAGTAGAAAAATTTGCTTTATGTTTGAGTGTAGTAGTCGTAAAATATGTTAAATTACTAATTAGTCAAGCATTTGGGGCATCAGCAGAAACACCCTCTTTACAAGATAAATACAATGTGATGGAAGATCTTTCTCCACCTTAATAGGCTATTTTTTCCTATATATTTTTGTATTGCATGAAACCTTATCCCTCAAGGAAAAGCTATGAAGTCTATTAGAAATATACAGATAGTACGAATGGCTTTACGAGATTAAGACCCAGTTAAGACCGACCCAAAAATAGGTTGCCATACCCTCATATTCTCTCATATCGAATGTTTTTATTTTGTCCAGGAACCAACAGATATGAGCTTCGTGTTTTGGATCTTCCCGTTGCAATTAGATCGAATTACTCATCACAAGCTTCATTTGCTTCACAATCAGATACAGTAGTTCTTTTTATGTGTGTTTATTCCTTGAGGCCTCCATCTGTTGAATAGCTTTAAACCACTTCCAAATCTTCCATAAATGTTGGGGTTCTGGTGAATTTTGTCAATGAGCACAAGAAAACCTTCATCTTCTTCAGTGCATTCAGCTTACAGGATCATGAGAAACAGAAACCATTGCCCATGGTTTTAAATTTCTATTTCAAGGAAAATTTTCACCCTTGAAATAGTGAAATTTCAGGGCAAGTTTCGTTTTTCACAATACTTGTAAACAATTATACATGAAAATTTCTAGGGAAGGAAAATTATATCTTTTTCACTCATTTATTTTTTAGATTTATTTAATAACCCATGGTTCGATGAATATCTGAACTGCTTGCTACTTTATCGGTTTCTCTTCTTCTTTTCATTCTTTTTTTCTATGATGCATATATATTCACTGCTAGAATTGGAGATCAGTTCTACTGTTTTCTGAACCTAGTATGTACTTTAATGATCTTGATCATGAGAAATTTATGAGCAATAACTTTTGGCTGTATTAAATATATATCCCTTCTTGAATTGCTGTGCTATAGTGAACACTTTTTGACGGAAAATGGTGGTTATTTTGTTCTTTCTGGCTAATGTTACTCAGCCTAATGATATGTAATGTTGTTCTGGTGAATCCCTTGATCAAATTTGTTAGAAGCTTTTGCTCTTGGTACTGGTTGGTTCTAGGGCATGCAATCATATCTTTTTCATGTGCAGTCATTATCTTTTGCTTGGAGGTATAAAGTTTCTTCTGAAATAATTTGCCATTTTGGGTGTAATTTAGCATACACTACTTTTTATTTGTTAAAAGCATGTATATCATTTTATTATTACTATTAATATTATTAATTTTTTGTATTCTCTTATTTTAATACGGTAAGTTCGTTATCCAATTCTAAGCTTACAATAATTACTATACCAAGATTGGGCGCTGAAACCATGAGAACTGTGCAGGTAAAAGGTGGCCATGTCACTCATGCCCAACTTGCAGAAGATTGGATTTTGAGCTCGTGTAAGATTCTTCAGATCCGATATTCTGGTGATACTTTCAAGAGGGTGTTGAAGGAAGCTGAACAGTTCCTTTGGGCTGGTCCTGAAATGGATGCAGTATGATTTAACTGTTTGATTATTGTGGAATTTGGAATATAACATCCATCAAAAGAATCTTATCAGTCACAAATAATACTCGTCCCTTTTGAACATGTAGGTGCGGGACATGACAAAGAACTTGGTTGAAGCCATGAAGTGGGCAGAAAATGTAAGAGATTGCCTTTTTAAGGTGGAAACCTGGTTGAATCATCGTGGCAATGATGCAAAGAAAGTGGCCTTGGAAGATGTCAACAATTTGTTGAATTTTGATCCTTTGCCCTGTAATGAGCCTGGACATATCAAATTGAAGGTTAACAAACTTTAGTTATTGCTTCCATAGTGTCTGTCATCCTTACTTGCAAAATTATTCTTCTACAGCTGTTTGATTCACTCAACACAGGTTTATGCAGAAGAGGTAAGGATGTTGGTTGGAGAAATAAAATCGGCTCTTTCAACTCCCTCACACGTCACGGTAAATATCCATATTAGATTGTGGCTTCAAGTATACTGTTTATGTCTCAGATGATGTGGAAAGAAATTGTTTGATTGTAATTTATAGTATTTTATCAGTTATCATGTGATGAAATCACGACCCAAGTTTTTGTTTTGATAAGTTATGAGTATATATAAAGATAGAAAAAAAACATAGGAGTACAGTAGCCACGGTTTTAGCAAAGATCTAAAACTAGTGGAGCAAAAACAAACAAAAATAAAAGCCCATCGAAAAACATCTCAGGCATCAACAGAGCAGTATCCCAAAAAATAAATAACCATCGGCTCCCAAAAATGTATGTCCTAATCCGGTAACATCTCCTGAGTCGGCACCCCGACAAATATAACCTCTACTTGCACCTCTCCTCGCCAACCGCTCGGTCATCTGATTTGCCACCCTGGGCATCACTTGGAACGAGATGTTCCAACCCCTCATCAAGGAACAAGCCAGACGAACCAAATGGGCAGCACTCCAGCTGCATTGGGCAAATCTCTCCAGCCAAGTGACGATATAAGATGAACCCCTCTCACCACTAGGCTCTGATACCCCTGTGCTCTTTCGTACCTCAAGCTAGCTATCATTGCCAACATCTCTGTCCTCACTGCATCACCCTCACCATCGATCCGGAGAAGGCAAAAATGTGTCCATCCCTTTGATCCTTGATAAGACCTCCAAACCCCGTGGGTCCAGGAATATCTGGGGTAAAACCACCGAAGCTCAGCTTCACCCCACTTCCTTGTAGGGGATCCCGAAGGTCGGGCCTGGGCTGATAACACATAGCACTCACTGGGATGAATGCCACTCTCTTACAATGTCCGAGGCCGAAAGGGTTGCAAACTGCTCCCTGATGGATGCCCATGACGCCACAGAAGCCGTAATCCCCTCTATCACACTCGTTGTCGAGGATGTCCTATCCTGGAAAATCCGCAAGTTCCGCTCCCTCCAAATATGCCAAAGAGCAGCCTGGAACACCATACGATATAAAATCTCCCCTTGTTTGCTAAACCCGAGAATCTCCACTAGTCTAACAATTGACAGATACATTGAACATGTATGATATCCGATTGATGTATCCATTTGATCTTTTTTTCTTTCTTTCTAGGTATTCTTGCTTGCATTGTATGCTTGAATGTATATTGGATGATTTGCCGCCGCCTTACTATTGCCATGAAGTCTGTTCATTAGTCTAAATTCTGAATTTTGTTGCGATCAATGTTTAAAATGCTAAGGTTTGAGGTGAGGCGTTTCACTTGCCCAAAGCGTGTGGCGTAAGCTTCAAGGCTTGAGGTGTAAGGCTCATGAGAACACCTATTGTAGATAAATAATTAAAAATATAAACTATTTATATAGAAATACAAAGTAAAATTAAATAACAATTGATATTCAATGTCATGATAAATGACTAAAATTGACAATTAAAATAAAATAAGTAGTACTGTTTTACTTAACAAGGTTGGTTGGTGTCAATTTCTAGTTAAAACCTTGATGTTCCTTAAAACAATTGAGTGTTGAATCAATTTTTTCTAAGTTGAGAGAATTTATCAGCCTAACTACTGAGGCTTACACCTTATGTCTTGAGGCGTGCACCTCGCTTACCCCTCATGTGAGGCGTAAGGTTCTTTTACGCCTCAAGACATTGGACACACGCCTCATGAGCAAGGTGTGCCTCAAGGTTACGCCTCAAATGCCTTTGAATACACTGCGATTGATTACCACAATTTCTTTCCCTGACAATCAGGATTTCTCCTTTTTGATTGACTGTTCTGTTAGTGGTTATATTTTCTGACTGATGCTTGATTTTACTTTTATTCATGCTGATTTAATGATTGCATTTCCATTTTAAATTCAGGTTGCTGAGTTGGAAATACTACATTCCAGAGCTAGTAACTTACCTATTTATCTCAAAGAAAGTGAAAGATTAGTTCAAGTGATCTCTTCAGCAAAGGTATCTCTTCCCCTTTTTCTTCTATGCCTCTTGTTTTCTAACTAGGATTACTTGTCTACTTCGTTCTCACTAGCAAGGAAGGTTTTTTGTTTTTTTCCCTTTCCATTTCTTTAGCTTCACATGCATTTGTTGATAGTGAGAAGATTATCTTCCAACAATTGGTACATACCTTTATTTTGTTTTTATTATTTTAATGAATCTGTGGGATATATTCTGAGAGAAAGCATTTGAGAAATTGAAAATTCATTGAGTGAATTGGACAGTGGTTCACAGGCGAGTGGTGATTGCATTAAAATGTTAGTTTGGTGTTGCAGATGATTAATAGGGCTGGTTATTGAAAATCTGAAAGTAGGAGTTTGTTGAGGTTCATATGATTGGGATTGCATCATTGCAATCCCAATGGTTGGCCCTCTACTAATCATTTGTCTGAGAACTTCTAAAACTTGGGTCCATGATCCCAATGGTTGGTTCTCTACTAATCCTTTTTCAGGACTAGTTTCCGTTCATTTATGCTTTCTAAATAGTTACACTCTGGGTAAAATGAAGCCACTTTTTTCCCCTCGGGATAAGGATCCTTTCTGGTGTGTAGTTGGTTTTTTGGTTTTTGTTTGATATACTTGTAAATTTGTAACTTCTGTAATTTTATTCTGATTATTAATAAAGTGCTGTTAATTATAAAAAAAAAGGGATCCTTTCCCCCACTATTTTTTCCTGGAATCTGTTTTCAAGAGAGTCAGTAACAACGATGTCCTGCAAATTAGAAAGAAGTACTTAGCCGTATTTTCACACTTATGTGATGTAAGGATTCTGCTAATTATCTGTTGTTACATTATGGGTTTTCCTAGACTCTGTGGTGTCTTTTTTTGCAGCTTCAGTATCTTGGTTGGGTGATGCTATTCAACATGGGCAACTTGTGTATGTATGTATGTGTTTTTTTTTCTTTTTCGGGGGGGGTATCTGTTTTGTGTGTGTGTGTGTGGTGAACGGAACTTGTGAATGTTTGAAAACAAAAATTCGTTTGTTGATTTGGTGTTGTTGAAGGTCAAATTAATGATGGCATATTGGCTTACAGCCTCCAAGGACTAAGAAGTGATCTTAGTTTTCGGAATCACAAAGGCTTGGAGATTGGTGGTGTATAACCCTTCTGTCACCAATATCCACAAGGATTGGTTCCCAAAGGTTACTGTACCGCTTGAAAAGTCTTCTATAGTATACCAGAGTCTTTCGAGCATTGGTGATTATTCAAAGATCAATAGATACATTATCCATTCCTTTCCAAGGCCAATGGGTATGGGCAATTCCAATAAAGCGGAGGTTATGACGCTATAATTCAGGTTGAAAGAAGCTGGACGATTGATTATTTCTGGCATGGGTGTAAAACTTGGCTGGTGAAGGCTAGACTGTATGATTTGTATGGCAATGTCTATAATATTTTCAATGTGTATCTCATTCTCAATGGTGTCTAGGCCAGCCAATGAGTTAGTACCTAATGATTAGCTTGGTCAATAGCATAGTCAACAAGAGTCATTTGTTACTAGGGTTATCTATTAGATTATTGGTGATGTAGTTTGTTTCTTTTTGTTTGTTGGACTGGTTGACTTAGTTCAGCTTAACGTAGAAACGGATCTCTAGGTATGGGTTTGTGAAAATTTGTGGAATATTTGCGGATAATAGCAAGATGGTAATAGTTTTAGAAGGTTTGGTTAGCTGAGGCTTGAAAATTGTGGACTCCATTCTTAGCAACTGCGTCAAGCTCTTGAATTATTCTGCCAGGTCAAGCCGTTTTAGACAGAACTTTGCCCTTTGCTTGGAGGCAAATATGGAATCCCTGTCCCTCCCAAGAGTCAAAGTTTTTGTATGGTCTACAGCATTTGGAAAAATCAATACCAATGATTTACTCCATAGGAGAATTAAATACCTTGCCTTGCTTCTTCAGGTTTGTTGTATGTGCCTGAGGCTAGGAGAATCTGTGGACTAACTTTCTTACATTATTAGGTGAATCTGGAAATCAGTTCCCTGCTTAGATTCAAAGCTTTTGTTTGGTCTGCAGCATTCGACAGAATAAATATCAATGACCAATGGTTTTTTTTTAATAAGAACGAAATACTTTGCCCTCCCTCCTCAAAATTGTTGTATGTGTATGAGGCGAGGAAGATCTATGGACCATCTTTTGTTACGTTATCTTTTGAGGTTTGGGATTAGTAGCAGTTGTTGGGACTTGACTGGATCTTGCTTGCTACAGTATCACAGTTACTGTTCCAATGGAGACTTGCTTGATTAGGCAAGAGGGGTGCTATTCTCTGTCTATGCTTGATTCATGCTATTTTTTTGACAATTTAACAGTAGAGAAATTGTAGATTTTTGAGGATGGAAGGAAACCACTGCACTAACGGATTGAGAGGGTTTCTTTCTCGACTGTTAGATGGGCTAGTGTTACACTGTAGTTCAAAGGGATTACAATTTCTGATGTCATATGTGAATGTGATTGGAGAGCAGCTGCCGTTTCCCCCCTTCTCATGCAGAAAGTTATGCAGTTTGGGGCCCTCTTGAAAAGGGAATATTGAAGCTCAACTTTGGTGGGGTTTCCATTAGGAACCCAGGACCCTCAAGGATTGGTGGAGTATTCAGAGACCATGAATGAGCGATTATTAGTGCTTAGTCGGGACCAATTGGTGTGGAGAACTCGTAAGTGCGTAACTATATGCTCTGTTGTGGGGATTAGGGACTTCGACTCTTTTGGTATCTACAGGCTCTTAGTGGAGGGTGATTCAGTTATCATTTTCTCATGGATGCATAGCTTGGGTGCTTGTCTTGCAGACTGGCCCACCTCGTTCAGTTTGCAAGATCTTTGGTGTCTGAAGCGAATATCTCAATTGTTATGCTGCCCAGCTCAGCGAATGGCATTGCTGATGTGCTGGCTACTAGTGAAGTCAATGGAGATTCTATGTTTTTTGCGGGGTTCTGGTCCAAAGAAATGCTTCAAGAAATGAAATAGACTTTGCTGTTTTTCTTTTCCCAGATTTCTGTATGTTCTGGTTTCTCAACAACCCTATCCTATGTGTGTGTGTGTGTGTATTTTGTTTATGGCTTTTGTTTTTATATTCCTTATGTACATTCTTCCCCGTCTTTATTAACATTTATTTATTGATTAAAAAAAATGCTAAAGCCACCTTGATCTCAGTCATTGGTAAGACTTAGTATATAGGGAGGGGATATTTGATGAGAAGTTGAGCAATATTGAGGGTGTTTAGGCTTTGACAACTTTCTGCACAACACATCAGGTGCTTTTATTTTCTAGCTTTTGATAGTGATGTGCTCTATTTAAGATTTAGCAGTTGGTGCATAGCATTGATATGTTATGTTCAACACGATGACATATTATGTTAGAAGATTTGGAGACGGATTGGACCTTTGATAGGTGTTTTGAAATGCTTTCAACTCTCATCCTTAATTTTGGTAAAGGATTATCTTTTCCAGGACGAAATTGGAGCTGTTTGTTAGATGCAGTGAGAGTTCAATCTCAACTGCATTTGTAAAGTTTTCCTTCTTCCCTGGTGGGCTGTTGTAGGGGTGACAAATTGCTGGACATGGGCTGGAACATCTACTAAATGTAACAATATCTATGCAGGATCAGGTCCAAGGCTAAAATGATATGAGAAGCCCAGGTTTCTCGGCACAGGTCAGCCCTAGAATTCACATACTATGATTTCAATGATGATTAAGGAGAAAGAACAAATTGATGTCATTGATTAATCCTTCAAGATGATTTTTAATTGTGGAGTTCACCAGCTCATAGCACATTTTAGCAGCCAATCCGATGCATAGATAAGGTTCTTCTACATCAAACATATATTAATATTCCTAATAAACAGAAATATATTTGTTTTATTACTCGGCATGACTGGGGATGTTTTTCTACTACCAATGCCTGGCTTGAAGACTGGTTGGGGCTTAGCCTCAAACACAATCTAGCTTGTTGGCCTTTAGGCTAGGATATCATTATGGTTGGCTAATTAACATCGTTAGCCTACTTTTAAATTTTCCATTTTTTGCCCAAAGAGCTCAGGAGTTCCAAAGCAATTGGTGATTAAGAATCAGTTAGTGACATTTGTAGAGGCTTGGAAGAGGGGGTTGGAGATTGTTTAACCTTGAAAAGATGTTCATTCAAAGGTTGAAGGTGATGATTGGAGATATTCATGTGATTCTTGAGCCTCTCCTATCATTGATGATTCCTATCTAAGGTCCAATGGAGGTCGACTTCTTCGATTTGGTACAAGTTTCAAGGTTTATTAGGGCATAGGAAGAGAGATTCTACAGTAGGTGAGATGGTTGAAACGGATTTTGGTAGGAGGTTAAAAACTGTGTTGACATGGCTGGGGACTATATGGTATAATGTGTTTCTTTGGAGAGTAGGGAAGATGCACGTGGATTTGGAAAGGTCCAACCATTTTCTTGATGCGATAAAGGGCGCCATAATCCTGGGGTTATGAAGCGGTGTTTAACAAGTGGAGAGCAATCGTTGAGAACTTATTTGCTCGATGTTATTTTACCTCTTTAAGGGCTGTGTGTGCTATTGAGTCCCACCAATCTGAAATTTAAAATTCTGCCCCTTAAAGAAGAATTGTGTCAATGAGTGGTTTACTAGCTCGCTTGAGAAGGACCAAAGAGTCCTTACACAGATAAGCGAGAAGAAGTCGATATGTTAACCAGAGTTATAATAGGTGGCATGGTCCACGCTTGGGGTGCAACTCGGTTCGGTTTGGTTCAAGTTGACCTCAACCCAAGACCAAACCAAAATCTAACAATGCCAACCCAAAACCGAATTCCAAACCTAATTGGTAAACCCATAAACCAAACCGAATTAAATTGTAATAGCCTAAACCCAAACTAAACCAAATCGAATTGCTGTTTCGGTTCGGTTTGGTTCAGGTTGGATTAAGTAACCTGCATTAAATACAAAAAAACACATGGAGAAATTTTTAGAGCAAAAACCCCTTCTTCATCTTCAAATTTCTGCAAAAAAACCCCATCAAATCCCTAGAAATCCCATCGAAACCCCTCACCTTCTTAATTCGTTCAATCCATTAATAACTTGATACCCCTTCAAATCCTCCATTCGGAACCCCCAAATCGAACCCAGTGTCGTCATTTGATTCACCTGCAAAAGCCCTAGAAAACTCTCCCCAAAACCAGTTCGTTGAAGCCTCATTAACCTCAACAAAATCAAACACCAAACCCACCTTCCCCTTTGCACATCCTGT
>JAUPMG010041324.1:0-14248 GCA_031762675.1 Pachysandra terminalis | reverse complement strand
TGGAACTTGTTATAAAACCCTTTAACACAAAAATAAAGTTGTCGGCTAACACGCATTTGTCATTGGAACTTCCAACGGACAGCTAATTTTTTTTTGGTCAACTTTAAACACCGACTTTTTTAAACGCGTTTTTTTCAAAAAAAAGTTAAAAAACGCTTTTTAAACGGTATCTAAAAAAACGCATTTTTTTCAAAAAAATGCCGTTTTAAATGGCGTTTTGCTAACAATGGTTAGAACCTACATCCCTTATATCCAATGTTTAGTGTCATAGTCATTGCCTTTCGAACAGCCTCTTGCTCAGTTAGGATTCAGTGATCTGGAACTTCTGTTAGATAAGCTTATGAGAAGAGCACCACAATGATTTCTGAATTAGATACTACGTAGGGTGAAGAAAAAAAGAGTTGATAAATCCGGCTACAAAGCATACAACCTTCTAGAGTTGCTAGGGTTGAAGGACAAACCCTGTTATAAAACTTTCTAGAATTAGAAGGGTTTAAGGACAGCCTCGTAACAGTAGGAATAAAAGAGAAAAATAATCAATTAAAGTTTCATAAAAACGTCTAGTACTATTCTCTCTACAATATCTTCCCTATTTATAAGAAAAACTCAATTCAAAAGTTACTAAAACGGGAAAAGAAGCTTCGGAGGCCATTTTGGAGGTCTAAATAACCTCAAACAGCCAAAAAACATCTCACGTCACAGCATGTGAGTCTTGTAGCTCTCATTGTTAGCTTTCCAACGACATATGATTCGCCTAATTCCGACAATGGAGCCCAAAGTTAAGCCTCTTTGGAATCACTGTGCGCACGGAGCATCTTATTTCGATCCAGCACTTCTAAGTAAGCATCCGCGATCACCATACTACATTAGATACTCACCCCAAAACATTCACCTCTTGTCGGCCCATCCACATCCATGCAAGTTCCCCAAACATCAAATAGCTTAAAGGATACCCATGGTGTGGCTGTGTATGCAATAAACCATAAAAATCTGCCAAAAGGAGAACCGTCTAGCTGAACCAAATCTATCATCTCATTGTTGCAAGCTTCAAAGTGGTTTTGAGTGTCAAAGACTGGAGGATATCCAAAATTGAATTGTTTGTTTCTTTCCTCAAGTAGTGGATTGTGGAGATCCTCTGATTGTTTTCCGCATCGAACAAAAATGGATCTTTCAGTACATGGAAGTAGTCTCACAAAGTCTCTTGATGAATAGCGGGAATTCATATTCTTGTGATATTTTGAACCAAAACTGATTTTGGAACTACTACCTGACTGATAACAAAAGCCAGAAATGGATACTCCAGAAAACCAACTGGAAGACATTAAAGCTGGTGAATTCTACGAATCAATGCAAGCAAATAGTCATTTTTTTTCACTTCCGCTACTTGAAAACTTGAGAATCTCCTAATTTGATCAACAATACAAAATGAGAAACAAATTTCTTGATTGTAAATGTTTGTTTCAAGTTCTCAAATAATAAAGTAGATGATCTACTGAATAAGCCAATTAGTTATGTAATAAAATAAAGGACATGAAACAAAGAACTTAATCAAATTCAAGTGAAACAATTATTCGGTAAGATCACATCATAAACTGAAAAGGCTCAGATTGGAATCTAACAAGAGGGAATGAATAAAATAGTAATCCAAGCTTCAGGCAACACACAATACAACTAAGCAAAACGTAAATTTAAGTCGCATATCCAAACTCATGCGAGCCAATTGAATAAATAAGACAGACATTCAGTAAGCATACTGTAAATTTAAGTCATAAATCCAAGTCATGTGAGCCAATTGATTAACTAAGACCGACATTCAGTAAGCCAGACATAGAAAAGACACATTTATTGCTATTTAGCTAAAGGTAGGGCTGTAAGTTTGGCCCGACCCGCACGAAACCCACCTGACCCAACCCAAATAAGATCCCGAGCTCATGAGTTAGTTTGGGTTTGGGTTCGGGTTGGGTTCAGGCTGAAGTTTGTACAGCCCGAAAAGCCCGGTCCAAAATGACATACAAAGAATATTTTATATATATAATGTTGTATTACTTTACACAAATATAAGTTTCTTCTTCTCTTTTATTTTTTAACTTTTTTTATTCTTTTCAACATGGCCCTGACCAATATATATAAAGTATATAAATAAATATATAATTTTATATTAGCTTTACAAAAATGTGTTTTTCTTCTTCTTCCTTTTTATTTTTTAATTTTTTGTAGCCTTTTCAATTAATTTGGGCCAACCCGAACCCAGCCCGAACTTAACAAATAGAGTTTGGGCTGGGTTCGGGATCAATAGGTTTAGTTTGAGTTCGGGTCGGGCTGGGTTCGGGCCAACTAATTTTAGTTTGGGCCGAACCTGAACTGAGAATAACCCAGCCCGCTATATTTATAGCCCTAGCTAAAGGGCATTTGAAGTCATTTATTTATTTTTTATTATTATTTATTTTTTCTTTTGGCATACATATATGTGATGTGTCTCCTTTTTTCATTTACAATTGTAATATGCATGGTAATTTCTGGATAGCAACTATATTGTGAAATAGCAAATATGTCCTACTTACAAACTCGTGTGTCAAGAACAATTGATCCAACAGCCTAGATATGCAATAAGATATGTTACATATGTAAAGCCCACAAAAGCTGGATTCAAGATTCAAGTCTGGGAGAAAGAGCATGGAATGCATTCAAGTTTATATAACAAGCTATGATTAGAAGCAACACCCCAAGGATGGAAGTTTAGCAGTGTAATTAAAAGCAACGATCTAATAAGATGCAACACTGATCATAATTTATTGCTATACTGTTCATTCAATTATGATTTTACATGTCATTAATATTGACATGTTATACTGGTCATTCAATTCTGATTTTAACCCACACGGGTTAGCTCAACTGGCAGGCTCTCCAGCTCAGGAACTGGAGGTCCAAGATTCGAATCCCCGGGTATACCTGATATGTGGTCCTTGTGGGTGGGGTCATGTATCCGGGGTTTACCTTCTCCCAACTAAGTGGGGTCGGGGGTTCCACAACACCAAAAAAAAAACATTGAAGAGGGAAAAAAAGACTTTCTGGGAAACTGATTATAGAATAGGAAAAAGGGAAACCATGTAAGCGATCCTTTGATACGTGATATGAAATATGAGACTTGTCAGCTTCCCTTTGAAATAAAAAGAAGAAAACCACATAGAAAAAAACTGATATACAAACAAAATCATATATAAACCATAGATTGCCGACTCTAATTCTGAACTGTACATAAATGAGAATGATAGTGCTCAATGGTCATATCTGCATGTAAAACCCTTCAATTTTTCACAAACCTTTATCAATTAGAGAAACCAAGGATAATAATTAGGGAGATGCAGAGAGCTACTCACATATAATTGGATCAACCATCTTTGACCGGAGAAGCCAAATGGATCAACCATCTTTTTGAGAAGGATCCATTGAATTGCGAGCGAGTTCCAACAATGTTACTCAGTGATGATTCTAAATGGCCCCAATCCAATCCTAAACCATTAAAAATAGGCAATCTACCATCTTTGTCAAAAGCTAATAGATGTGGCCATTGAACTCAGGCAAGTACTGTTAGCATTTTCGATAATTTAACCAGTGTTTTCATAGTAAGCTGGGAAGGGACCATGCAATCTATGTCTCTTGCACACTATTGCTAAGGCTTTTAGATGAGAAACGCTCTAACCAATGTTTCGGTGCGGTCGGGTGAATGCTAAAAAGGTGAGCTATAAATTTTTTTCACTAGTGACAAGGATGCCATCAAGAGAGTAATTTCTTTCAACCAAACCATTCTCTGCAAGCCACATGTGAAATTTGTATCTGGGCTCAATTGTATTTTCCAAACTAAAACACATGTACTTGGGTAAAACATAGAGTTGCTGCAAAGAACACCCCATGTCGTTGCAGAAGAAGTTCACCTTCTGTTTGAGCTTATCTGTACTCTGGCTGAGGATACTGGGCGGCAAGCTTACCATCTTACAGAGCTCAGAGAAATCAAATCCTAATTGGAGAAGGCAATCAAATCGCTCCTGTAATGCACTCCCTGAGCCGCTCAAGTACGTCAAAGTCTTGATTGTAGCACCATTCTCACCAAATCCAATACCAAGCAAGAAGTTCAACCTTCCGATATTGTGAACACGCTTCGTCGTACATTCTATTCTTTCCAACCCATCTTTGAAATCTTTATCCACATCTTCTTCAGGACAATTAACTACAAAATTAGCTAATAGGTGATGATTCCCATTCTTGATCTTATTGAAGAACCATCCATGAAGAGTCACAGCTCTCATCAAATGAGGCAAATTGGCCAACCTGTTCTTGCCTAGAACATAAGGGTATTGCTGAGAAACAAAGTTTATTTTTTTATCACTCAACCCAATATGTTTCAGAAACCCTAATACTGAAATTATAGGACTCTCCAAATCAAAATCTAGAATCTCAGGGCACTTCAGAAGCAATAAAGCCACTTCCTCCTTCCTCACACCAAATCTACACAAATACTCTACCTTTTGGATCAAAATCTCTTCTGGGTATTTAAGAAATGCCTTCAGGTTGCTGCCTATCAGATCCCCCATCTTTCCCATCTTGCAACCCAGATCATAAAAAACCCTAATTTTCCTACAAACCCCATACCAAGCATCCACATTCAACTCTTCAGAAGCCATGAGATCAAAATCTACAAACCCCCTTTTCAAATCAACAAACAAGGCATCAATATCACCACTCTTGACCTCACTCAACACAAAAGGAAAAGCCAAACAAATACCAATCACCAAATCACCATTAAACCCATAAGCTCTGAAACCACAAACCTGAGCAATAAGAGCATCTGGGTTCTTCCCAAAAATTGAAATCTCCTCCTTGTAAAGCCTCCCTAGCTTGTTCCACGGGAACCCAAATGAGGAAAGAGCAAAAGCTACGTTCAATGGACTCCTTTCTTCAGACAAGAAGAACTCCTTCCCAGGCAACAAACCCTTGATTTCTGAAGGATCAATACCAATGCTCTCAAAGAAGAACTCAAATTCGTTGATGGGGTTGTATCTAAGGAACTTTTGGAACTTCCTGGAGAAATTCGAAGTCGAGAATTCGACTCTGGAGATTGCATCAGAGAGGGAAAACAAAGAATTCTTGCTAATATGCTCGGCGATAGTGAAGGATAAGGATCAGGTGGTATGAAGGTAGTCAGTTAGAGCTTGCTGGGCCTGCGAGACAGCTCGAGATCGATGTATCAATCGGATTTTACGGAGCTTTGAAAACCTAGGAGGAAGAGAACTGATATGGCGGGAAATGGAGTTGCAGACAGAAATAGAAGTGATGGAGATGAAACGCATAATGTGGGTAAATGTTACTGATTCAGAGAAATTTGACGGATTTTTAGATGAAACTTAACATCAGAAGAGGCAACGTTAATCACTACACCTGTTAGTGAATCTACTAAGATGCCAATTCAAGGATATCGGCAGTCCTCGGATCTCGACGCAGGAGGAGGTTCCACGAGAGACCGAAAGGAGACCAAACTCCACACATTTGAATCAAGGAATCCAGAAAAGTAATCAATGGGTACAACTTAGAACAACGGATCGTAAGAGTAGCCTTTTCCTATTACAAATCAGACCAAAAATGAATTGAGGACCTGAATGAATGGAGGATCTCACTTTACTAAAGAAATCAGGGAATAAGTCTTATATAGTTTTCCAAGGGCTTGTCCCTAACATCTTTGCTTTGGGATTAGCATCTCATCCATTGTCATGAGAACCGTATTTGCTTGCGATGATGGTATCCCAAAAAACCTCCCTTTTTACACTGAATCGCTAAAGCCACTTCTCCAGTAGAGCCCAATTTTTGGTTTGAAGGTTGCTCAAGTTAAGATCTCCTTTTGCCTTATCTTTGCACACGTCCTCCCATCTAACTAGGTGGTCTTTTTTACCCCCCACTCATTCCTCCCTCCTCCCTCCTCCCTCCCACAAGAAATCCCTTGGAACTTTTCAATTCTCTTAGTGATGCTATTTGGGACTTTAAATAATAACAGATAGTACGCGGGAAGATTCTCAAGTGAGGATTGTATTAGTGTAATGCGCCCACCAAATAAGAGGCAGCTCCGTTTTCACGTTGCCAACTTTTTCTCCATCTTTTCAACAACAGGGTTCCAAAATTGAGACTTTCTAAGATTCCCTTTAACCGACAGTCCCAAATATTTCATTGGCCACTCACCTACTCCACACTCCATGGTTCTAGCACATGACTGGATGATGGATTCCTTGCTTGACTCCATTCTGTTTTTGGTAGCCTCTTGAGTTTATATTTTATCGTAGTTTAGAGATGTATTAGAGACGGATATCTTACGGTGATGGAAAGCGATGAAGAAGTCATAAAGCTGAATAAGAGAAAAGCGAATCTAGTAGATGGAAGCTATTCTACTGGGGGTTCTATTGAGCTCTTTTTGTTGTTTGTGTTTGTATTTTATTGTGTTTCTTTGCCAGATTCCTTACCTTGGGGAATTCTGGTTTTAGTTTATTTTCTCTTTTTTCCTTTCGTACTGCTTTTCCTTCTTATTAATGAATCCTTCTTCGTTATTGATCAAAACAAAAAACTTAATAAGGATTGAATGGTAAATAATCCTATTGTTGATGGTATATTAGGCATTTTATTTTATTTTTCTTTTTTGAGATAATTCAATTGCACCCTTATCTTTTTCAATTGGTCCAATGATATGGGTTTGATCCAAGTGTTCACCTTTAGGCAGACTAGGTGTGGCAGCGGGCCAGGTTAGGTCAGGTTTGGGCCGAGTCATATTCTAAATAAAAGAGTATTTGGTTGGGCCGAGCTTGGTCCGGTCCGGCTCGAGATTCGGGCTTAACAATATTTGCCCAAGTCTGCCCATTGTATCATTTGCCAAGTCCGAGTCAGTCCATTAAATCATAACCATAAAATGATAATAAGCTCAAGTGAAATGTATATGTTACTTGTTATCAGTCTTCACATCCTTGGGCCAGCCTGAATCAGACCAGTCTAATATAAATTTGGACTCGGTCCGAAAACTAATCGGACTTTAATTTTCAGGTCGGCCCAACCCTACGGACTACTAACTCTTGTTCAAGCCCACCCAGATATAGGAACACGTTAATCAGGCGGACGGGTCACCCGACCATTGCCACCCCTAAGGCGGACAAAGAGGGTACTATATATATATAATATATACGAGAGAGAGAGAGAGAGAGAGAGAGAGAGAGAGTGATGTTGAGAAATGTCTTAGGCCTTGAGAACACTTAAGTGCCCAATTTGTGATCAGGAAGATGAGTCACAGCTTCATCTGTTCTTTAAATGCCCCGGTGCGAGGGCTGTTTTGTTTGCCTCACCTTTGAAGCTACGAGTTGATTCGGAAAATATCCTTTCATGTGGAGACTGGATAAAATTCATCTGGAATTTGCCAAAGGTAATTGATGCTTCTATGGAGTCCTTACCCTCTTTTGCAGGTTTTTTATTATGGGAAATCTGGAAAGCAAGAAATGCCATAAGTTTTGAAGATGGTCACTTCACCCCAATGCACATTTTAGAAACTGCTTCAAAAGAATACCAAGTGTTTTAGACTGGTGACTCGAGCAAATCAAAACCAGCTCACGAAAAATATTCTAGTTTCCTGGTCACCTCCCAGCTCTCCTTTTATTAAAGCAAATTTTGATGGAGCGTTTCATAAAAGCAAGGACTGTATTGGGTTCGGAGGACTACTACGTGATGATAACAGCAATTTTGTGGCTGGAGTTTGGGTTATTTAAAGATGGGGAAAACAGTGTTGTGGCTGAAGCAAATGAGGAGTTGGAATGCATGGTATAGGGGCGTTCAAAATCTCCATCTGGAAGTTGATTGTCTACTGATAATCTCTCTCCTTAAAGATAAGCAACTATGCGTTCCTTGGGAAATTGATGGTATTATCAATGAATGCCGCCATTGGCTGATGAAATTCACAAAAGTTCGGCTTATGCATGTTTATAGGGAAGGGAACCAAGCAGCTGACACTTTAGTCAATCACTGTATCAATGCAGAACGTAGTATCTGTTGGATAAGTTCTTCTCCTTCATTCCTCAATCATGTACTTTCTGACGATCGAGTGGGAAGATCTTCTCTGATGATCGACTGGGAAGATCTTCTTTCCGGTCGGTTACTTGCTTACAATAAAATAACTTTTCCTACTAAAAGAGAGAGAGAGAGATTTGGGTTGCGTTTGTCCCAGCTTGTGCTTATGGATAAGCACTCATTGGATATGTTGCTCAATGGAAGCACTTATCCACAGCAACAATAAACTGTTTATTTGAAAAAAAGAGCGTTTGGTAAATACATTAATTTTAAGTGCTTATGAATGTTTAGGGGGTACAAAAGGTATTAGAAAAATTCTATTAAAGTTTAGAAATAACATTTATTTAAGTGCTTATGAAAGTTTAGGGGCAAAATAAGTATTTTAAAAACATTATTAAAGTTGTGAGATAGCTTAACACATAAGAGCTTAGGAGCCTTCCTCTATGCTTATGGGTAAACACTCACCCATGACCACTACCAAACACATTTGATTTTAAAAAGTGCTTATATAAGCTGTAAGCTGCAATAAGTACTTATAGAAGCCGAGCCGAACGCTGCGTTGTTGCTTAACATAAGCCGTAAAACTGAGACTGAAAACTGCAGTCAACTTGAGCCCGGCATGGCCCATAATCCGTAGATATTGTCCAAGCCCGGCCCTAACGAAAGCCTACAAGCCAAAGCCCATATCTCCTAATAAGTCGAATTAATCATTATTGGAATTTAAATCTAATTAATAGTATAATCGTATTATATCTTCGTGAGAGTATGGAATCAAATATCCTTATTAAACTTCTCCTTTAAATAATAAAATAATAATTAATGAAATCATGTAGTGTTCTTTTCGTCATCATTCCCAATTTCCAATAATGTAAATCCCAGTCAAACAAACATGCCTTTGACGTAGCATCCTTGATGTTCATTAAAATGACTACTAGGCCCATATCTATATCCATTAATCACTAGGGGTCGTTCGATTAGGGTCGGATTGACCTCAACCCAACCCCCAAACCGACCTCATTGAAGATCAACCCAAACCCAGCTTAACCCAGTTTGAAACCCGAACTATGAAACCCAAACACGAAACCGATTTTATTTTGTAAACCTTAAACCCAACCCAACTCAAATTGTAATTTCGGATTGATTTGGGTTAGTTTAATTCTGGTTGATAAGCACAATCAAAACTTTTAGTCATATATTTAGACTTGAACCAACCTAAACACCGAAGGATATATTATCTAATATTAAAGGAGCCCCTTGGCTCTTATAAATCCGTCTATTCTAAAATTTACATACTTCTTAAATATATTTAATATGTACATATTATTAACCGGATTAATTCAATTTAGGTTTCGAATTGAATCAGACTATACTAAGCTCTAACCCAAAAATGAACCGAATTAATTATGGTAAGTTTTTTTCAACCCAAAACCAACTCAAAGTGATATAAAACCCAATTCAAACCGACCCAAATTTGGATACGATCGGTCTGAATTCGGGTTAGACGAACCAAAAATTCACCCCCATTAACCACAACCATTGCCTTCAATACGCGGAGGTTAAATCCGTCATTTGATCACTCAAATGACCAGTTCATCTTATTTCGGTACACCGCACGTGCAATCTCCTCAAAACTTAAAAATGTCTTAAACTGAAATGTCGGTTCAGGCAACGATTCCCTAAACCGACACTCACATGATATGATGATAGCCAGCTAAGCCGCTCACATGGCCTATCTGGATCCCACTTACACGTGCAGACGAATATCGCCAAAATAAATTTTAAAAAAAAATAGAGTACATCAGCACGTGCACGCCACATCAGCACGGAAACCGAATCTCTGACTTGGAATTCTCACATTCGCACGTGCAAAATCCTTCAATCGACGAACGATGTAAATTTAGTTATCCTCCGACGGTGTGGATTCCGTCCTACAGATACGCGGTTTCCGCAAGCGAAGCGTTGGATAAAGAAACCATTACCTGATGATTTCATTGGGATTTGGGAGTTTAACCAGATCCAGCAAAATATGGTAAGTTTGACTGCATGTGCACGTGTGGATTCCTAGGTCACACGTTCGATTCGCTGTCGTCGGCTCTGCCTTACCTAGCATTCCACGTAGGATTCACATGTGGGTTTGGGAAAGTTTCCTGTATACGTGTGGCCAATCATATTTACATGCATGCATTTCTTGCTGAACGGTTAAGATTACTTGATTTGATCAGATGGGCCCATACTTTGTTTTGAGTTTAACACAATGGACCAGCATCACGTGCAAATCACGTGGCAAAGCCTAGTACGGCATGATGGAATTGTCAAGTTCTGAGGAGAGATCCATATAATTAGGGGGGACACGTGGGACAGCTAGCACGCACGTATGGGGACAATTAATCATCGGCCGACATTTTTCCCGGTTTTTAATTATCACTTTAAGCATTCCCACGCGGTCATGCCCCCAAATAGCACATAATCTAATCCGCCATCTTTTCCATTCCATTGACTTAAATACCCCTGTTGTCTAACTCTAATTTCAACCATGATTATTGAGCCTTATGATTACTAACCATAATGATGATGTTGACACAATCATTTTGTTGCAACCAACATTAGAAGAAAATTTGTTGGAATCTTCTAATAATTAGCGGAATTCATTTTATTTTGAACAAAAATATGCCATCTTATTATAATTATAAACTATAATTCTCCATTTATATGTTAAAAGAAGAAAAAAAAAAGAGATAGAATAAACCCCTCTTAGGTAATAACTTTAATTTATTAATTTTTAACTTGTAGCACTTTGATTTTTTTAATTAGGATAAATGACTATGAGAAATGGTAATTAACTTTATTTTTAATTCATTGTGCGGTAAAGTAAAAAATTAATAATAATAATAAATAAATAAATCCATAATTAAGTTTGGTGACTTGATAAAATATGAGTAAATTTGTTAATATAATGCGTAAATCATTCGATTATCGAGTAAATTTGTTGAATTAATCGAGAAATAAGGCTGATTTATTGAATCAGAATCGAGTTTTAAGCAATCAAGTAAATGAGGCGAGTTAATAAGAAATGTAACTAGTTTGAATTTTATGATTTATCAAACAGTTTTTAAACACTACACTAAGTTCTAATTAGACTGCGATATAATGTTTTTTGTTAACATCGAATCTCAATCATACTTAGTATGATTGAATAAACCCAAAATTTTTGCAATCATCCATAAACCACAGGTATCATTTAAGCCCAGGGACTCAAATTAAAGATCTCACACTTCCTCAGGTGCAAGGTAGGAACTCAATGTTTTAAGGATCGGAATCGGTCACCGGATCAATCATGTTCGGTTCTAGTCCTGATTGGTACCGGGCGGTCCAAATTTGGTAGAGAAAGCAAAAAAAAATTCAAACTGGCGCCGGACCGACAGAACCGATCGTCATACCTGATGGATCGATAGGACCAGTCGCCAGACCGGCAGGACCGATCGCCAGACTGCCAAACCGGCGGTACATGACCGACGGTATCAATCGCTGGACCGTCGGTCCATGATCCAACGATACTTCTTTTGTATCGCGGATTAGAATCGGACTGGTATGGTCCGATCCTGATCCGGACCGGCCGGTATGGACCGGTATCGCCCAATTCTTAAAAGCATGCTCCTACTCATATATGTTCTCTTAATACATCTTTATTAGATTATATGATAATTATATTAGAAGTTATTGTATTTTTCTTACAATTTGAAATTTCCTAAAAAAAATACATAAAGATATATGTCACGTTTTACATCCACGTCATCTCAATTCTCAACAAATAAATTTTATGACAACCAATATAAGTTTTCTAATTAGAGAGTAATCACCATCACCATCTGAGCATATAATTATTTGTCATAATTTAACACGGGAGGAGTTGGGGACCACAGAAGATGGAGGAGGGCCAATGATTGTTTATAGTGCTTGTCGGAGTGAGAGAGACAACACGACACGCACACTATAATCGTGGGATCCACGTGTCATAACGGGTTTAAAGATACTATGAACAACGTGTCTTTGCAAAACAAATTGGTCCACGTGAGCTCAGGCACTCCCACGTGATTCCCTCACTTGTGTTGGCCCCACCTTCTCATCCCTAACCCTACTACTAGGTAGGTTCAAAATTTGGTAGTCGAAGGGTCTGTGTAGATTTGATAGATGCTTGTCTACCAACTGCCAAGCTTAAAAGTACTAGATTCAGATTTGAAAGCGACCTTTGTCTTACTGGCAAAATCTACAACGTTTGGGTAAGGAAATATGATAACACTAACGGAGGTTGGCCGAGTGGAAGGGGCTCGGGTCGCTTAAGCAAGTCGTTTCAGTATCGAGTCCTTGTGGATGCAGCAAATTTTATTGGGAGAGGTTCTCACTTCGGCGCCCGACCGTACCTTCGAGAAATAATTCGGAGTAAAGCCTAAGGATACTTTGAGAAATAAAAAAAAAATATGGTAACCAAAAATTAGTGTGCTTTATTTATTATTGCTAGATGATTTGGATTTGGAGTACTAATAAAATTTTAAAAGAAATATTTTTTATTCTTTCGTTATTTATATAAAATAAATAGTAAAATTTTAACGAAATTAAAGAAATTTAAATATTTTTAACAAAATAATTTGTTTTTTTAAATTATTAATTTAATTAAAATTAATTATTTCGATGAGTTTCAAACTTTTTTTTTTTTAAATTGTCCGAAATGAATCAACAATTTTCAAACTTTTAAGATTTTGGTTTTGCCTACCTAAATCGAAATAAAAATTTCAACAAATTTAAAATTTAAAACCTTGACATATATTAATAAATAAGTAGAATTGTAAATGAGTCGAGTTGTGTCGAGTTTTTTGTGGCTCGATTCGACTTGTAAACCTTGAGCAAGGCTCAGGTTTGGCTCAAGATCATTAAAAATTTTAGAATTAGACTCGGCTCAGGCTAGTTAAAATATTTTAGGTTCAAGTTCAGCTTTCAAAACACCTTAGCTTAGTCTAAATACAATAATATTATAATTGATGATTATTATTATATATAGCATAATATTTTAACATAAATATTTAATATATAATATAAAATATATATATATAGAAATATATAATTTCAAAAACAAACCTAGCCCGACTTTAACCGAGTCTAGCTTACCCAAACGCGCTTTAGCTCATTAAGTTAACGAACTTTCTTTTCAGGTCAAGGTTTGACTCGCAAGCCTACATATAGAGTTAAAGTTTCACATTTTACATTCCATAGACAATTTTTTATTTTTTTTTGGGGTAATTACTTTACATAAACAATTAATAAAGTAACCAAAACAAAGGTGTTCCATTTCCAGTACCCTTTGCGGTTTCCCGAAACTGAAATCGTGGAAGCGCTTATTTTCACGGAAAAAAAAAATCAAACTTTCTCGTTTCGGTCAACGTCTCACAAGCAAGAACGAAAAAAAAAGTGATAATAAAGAAAAAGAGAACTGAATTATTAACCATAGGTTAGCCGGTAAAGTAAAGAGAACTGCTAATTAACTATAATTAAGTTATGCGAGTAAGAGATTAACTATTGTAAGCCTGCGTTTGGTAATGCTTTCAAAAAGTTGCTGTCCGAAGCTAAAAAAATATAAGCAAATTCTTTGTTTTTGAAATTTTTTTTCATTAAGCAAAGCTGTTTGGTAAACATTTGTTGTATTGTTGAAAGCTAATAATTTTTTTATATTATATTATTACTTATATAATGAACGTTATTATATAAGTGCAGCCATGTTAAAAGTTATACGCTCAATCATAAACAATGGTAAAAAAAATAATGTTATAAAATAATATTAGCTAATCTACTATAATAACTATCACTGTTGCAATCCATGTGCAATAGCTAATCCACTAGAAACATTGACTAAACTAAAGAGGACATAAAATAAAATCTGAAAATATCCTTCTAACCTAATTTAGTGTCTAAGAAAAATTAAACTAAACAAACTATCTTAAATCTCTAAGAATACCAAAAATTGTAAAACGAAATAAAAACATATATCATCTCTAAGAAACATACCCATTCGGGTGAGATAAAAAGGCATTTTCAAGGAACTAACAGCCATGATGCATTAATCCCAATCAAATATTCATCTCATCCAAAGATTCAACAACTCCAAAAATAAGGA
>JAUPMG010041292.1:0-14249 GCA_031762675.1 Pachysandra terminalis | reverse complement strand
AAAGAAGATAAATACTAATTTAACTATGAGTAGGAATTTAGATCTAAAGGCCATAACTTAACTAAACAACATTAAATAGCTAGGATTAATTAGAGAATTAAGAACTAATCTTAAACTAGTAAGAAACTAAATAATAATTAATAATTAGAACACTTTAATCAATGGTCAGGATTTTGTAGGAACATATTAATCTAATATAAAAGTAGATAAGCAATCCTAAGCTAAATAGGATTAAGATTAGATAAGTAATCCAATTAAGACTAGAACACTTAGATTAATCTAATCATTAGGATTAAAAGGTAGAGACATTAAATCTGATTAGGATTAAAGTGACATAAAAGTAATGATTAAATCCAACTAGAACTAGGACACTTTAATCTAAAGGCTGAAATTAAACTAATCTTATCTAAGGGCTATAAACTAAACACAATCCAAGTGAGATAGCAACTCATAAATCAATTGTAAAACTATAGGAATTTCTCTAAAAACACTAGGGGTGACCGTGTGAACCATCATTTTAAGAGAGAGAGAGAGAGAGAGAGAGAGAGAAGTCAGATTGCTGGAGCTGAAGTTAGAAGCTAAGGAAAATTGCAAAACGTGAAGCTTGAAGAAGAAGAACTAACAAGCAAGCCAAGGTAAGTAATTCAATTACTCTTTATTTTTTATTTGAATCCAGGTGTGTAGGTCATATTTTTCATGACCCAAAAAGCAAATTCACGGGGAATCCCTTAGGTTCAAAACGTGGCTATCACTGTAGTGACCTGTGTTCTTAAGTTATAATTAATATTATTTAATTATAATTAAGGAGTATAATCTTTGTGGAAGATTAGGAAAGACTGTTTGTCTAATTAACTAAATTAATACTTATTTGTAATTATAAAATAAGTTAGGGTCCATTGTGTAATGTTAGGAACAATGGGGTCACTTAAGTGACTTAAAAACCTTATGGAGGCTAGGGTTTGAAGATGACGTTTTAAGCTTAGGGGATAGAGGTGCCATTTAATTTAGTCCTTAGGATTAGATTAGTCTTTCACCTAGGAAATTGAAATAGGAAGTTATGGATAGATATGGGAGGGACACATGTAAGCATGGGAAGGTTCCTTAACATATTATCTTGCTTAGTGTACAAGATCATGTGAGAGTGGAGAGAGAAACTATCTTTGGGGATTCATACGTCCAAAACAAAAGAAAAAGAAAAAGGAAGAAGAAGAAGGAAGAGGAAGCTTGGTGATCTGCTAGTGCTGAAAAACTTGCAGTGAAAAGGATTCCTGCATTTCTACGGTAATTATGTTTATGAATGTTTTCAATGCTATAGGTATAGATGGATGCATGATCTTGAATGTGAAAGCATATTAGATTAGTGATCTCATGAAACTAGCATGAATGGATTCTATATTATATTTTGGATGATTTATATGTTAGAACCAAATTCCTGTGTATGTTGATATTCTGATGTGTTTTAGATCTAGTTTGATTTATTCATGGATTACTTGTTTTGATCTATAGAATTAATAAGTTATTATGTAATTGATGTTTGGATCACATGAGTAAGTTTTAGAGATTTATTTATAATTGTTAGAACCTTAGAAAATAATTATTTTTAGTATAAACACGAGACCCTAGGTAAAAACCCAGAAATTGACTGAATTTCTAAGTTCGACAGGAGTGTCGATAGCTACCGAACACCTGCCGAAAATCCTAAAAAAACATGTTCTCGGGACTGTCTACCGAGGTTTGGTAGCAGTTCTACCGAAGAGTTCGGTAGAAGTCTCGACAGCTACCAAGGTGCTGCCGATGTCCAAATGAGGTCAAAGTTTAGAGAAGTGTTCCCTAGTGTGTTGTAAACATGCCTGTATAGTTAGTTTGTGTGCAAAAGATCTAGAATTGGTCAAATTATGAAAAGCGTAGGAGAAGGTCTAAAATTCAAGATTATTGGACTGATCCAGATGGAATAAGAGATGATATTAATTTAAAGGTTCCGGATATGATCATAGGACCTCAAAATAGGATTGTTATGATTATAAATGGTCACACAGGATTTGATTGGCTGAATGGTGCCTTTAGCATCTAATGTTGACTCATGTTTGACCAGCGTTGACCTATGTTTGCCTTGTGATGATCTTGATTAAATCTTGTATGTTGAATGAGAATACAGTAAGAATTTTTTTTGTGAATATTGTCTATGATTGATACTCATGACTTGTATTGTGATCTGGATGGGTGAACTTCTACTCTGGGTGGAAGTCCCCAAAAAGGAACGGTTTGCCATCGGTGTATTCCACCGTGGGTGACAGTCCCTAAAGGAAGGTCTGGTAGCATAAGGTGGTTTCTAGTCGTGGGTGCAAGCCCCTAGAATGTGATGGGTCTGGTAGCATAAGGTGCAATCCCATACAATGTGATGGTAGCTAGAATGTGATGGGTCTGGTAGCATAAGGTGCAATCCCATAAAACGTGATGGTAGCATAAGGTGTATCCAACCATGGGTGCAAGCCCCTAAAATGTGATAGTAGCATAAGGTGTATCCAGTCATGGGTGCAAGCCCCTAAAATGTAATGGTCACAAAAGGTATGCTCTTCCGTGGGTGCAAGTCCGTAAAAGAAAAGGTTAATGATAAGGTGTATTCTACAGTGGGTGCAAGCCCCTAAAAGTATGGGTTGTATGGTCGTGAGTTGGATTGAGCATATGATTGGGGTAGGCCTAGCCATACCTGCATTGTATTTCACTTCATTTTATCTCATAATTACATCATATACCTGCATTGCATTGCATGTGATGAATGATTGATTGAAATGCATTATCATTGGTAACTTGTGTAGATCAATTGTGATTGTGATTTGTTAATGATTGGTCTTAGCAAGGTAGAACCTTGTGGATTATGTGATTGATTATGGGTGTACTTCCACCGCGGGTGAAAGTTCCGAAAGGTATGTTGGTCGTAACATGGTGAGACCATGTGGTATTCATTATGTTTTAGAATTGGTTGCGACTGTTATTGGGTAAGGGAGTACGTCCACCGTGGGTGAAAGTCCCTAAAGGAGTGTTGAGTGGATATTGTTATTGATTTTGGGTGTACTTCCACCGTGCGTGAAAGTCCTTAAAGGAATGTTGAGTGGATATTGTTATTGATTATGGGTGTACTTCCACCGTGGGTGAAAGTCTCTATAGGAATGTTGAGTGGATATTGTTATTGATTATGGGTGTACTTCACCGTGGGTGAAAGTCCCTAAAAAGAATGATGGCTGTAACATGGTGGAACTATTTGGTGTTTGTTTGTACACATAGTGAGACTATGTGTACTATATATGATATTATGATGCAGTTACTTAGCCGTAGCATGGTGGAACCATGTAGTGATTGTTATGTATATGTTGGCCGTTGCATGGTGGGACCATGTAAATTTTTTTGTGGAACATAGTGTGACTATTTGTTTGTTATAATCCTTGTTTTGTATCACATGGTGGGACCATGTGAGTGCATGTATGTAGGTTGTTTGGAACATGGTAGATCCATGTGGAATCTGGTTGAACATGATAGGATCATATAGGTCCTATTAACATAGTGGGACTATGGGAATGGTGAATCATTGACTTGTTATAATCTGATCTTGCGTGGTGTCCATGTGACTTGTGATTTCATATGATGTTGTAATATGCATACTAATATGTGAGATATTATATGAGGATATGTTTAACATACATTTTCCTGTGTTATTATATGATGGTTGAAATGCATGAATTAACTGTATTGTTATGCATGCATAAAAGTAGATATTGTAGTCTCGTTGGCTTTTTCTACTAGGCTTTGACTGATCCTTGTCTCTACATGTGATCGGATTGTTTGACCCTGGCTGGATACTGGAGAAGAGATTATATTGAGATACTTTTATCATTGAGACTATTGATTTACTTTAGCTTCTTTTATTTTATTTGGTTTGACCCCATGTGGGCAAAAGTTGTAATAAAGTTTATGATTACTTTATTGTGTGTTGATGCTCAACATACTTGTAGTTGAGTTATGGTTTTTGATTCTGAGAGTCTTTCGTTAGAGTTTTTATTATTGAGACTCTGACCAGGTAAGGGTAGCTTTTGTGCTGATTATCCGTTTCCACATGGTGGATCCGAAGGTTATTCCCTTGGAATCCTCGAGATCTTATATATCGGATTTGGGGCATGACAGAGGTGGTATCAGAGCTCTAGGCTCTAAGTTGTCTGGGGGTTTGGGAAATCGGTAGATTTTAGTGAAATCCTAGGATGAAACCTAGAAACATGTGAACCTAAGGGCCACTTTTGTGAATTGTGTGAAATATATTTTAGTATAATATGTGAATATAGTATTGTGGTATGTTTATGTGCCTATGTGTGAAAAGTGTATTGGGTAACTTGTAAGAATTGCTTGACTTTGCGAATTGCTTTGAAATGAGTGTTATGCTGTGATTAGTGTAGATTATGAGAATCACTTAGGTGAGTGTTATACTTCTAGTGTTTATGACTAGTATACTAGATATACATAAGAGTAAGAATAATGCTTATGCTAGCTTTTAAACCTTATACTTAGAAGTATATTAAACTAATGAATCTATATGAGAGCGTTTTAAATTCCATATGATTTGATTTATACTTAGGATTACAACAAAATATGAAACAAGAATGAATGTAATTATTATTACGAAATATACAAAAGAAATTATCTTATTATAAACTAAAGGTGAAATTTAAACATAGTGTAAATAATACATTTACGAGAAAACAAAAGGCGTGAGTGTATGAAAATAACAATATTGAATTATAGATAAATGCACTGTGTAAGTATAGTGCATGATGAGTAGTGTAGATGCAACATGAGTATGCTTGAGACACTAAGTATCATGGGTATGCCTAGAGTGTTAATTATTATGTTTTGTGTGAGGTCCTTGGTGATCACGTGATAAGTGTAGATTTTCTTGATGTGGTTTTATGGTTAGGCTATGCCTAACGACTCTGCATTGTATTCATTTTATCATCTTCATTCTTTGTTTGCATTTGACCATTATGCATCACGTCATTCATGTGCATTGCAACTTTATGTGTATTTGTCTTTCATCATCTGATTGTAGTATGAGCACTGATTGTTCTCATTAAGTGTTTATTTGTGATGTGAATGTGTTAGTGATTGATTGCCTTGTGTTATGTGCATCTTTATTATGTGTAGTGTTATGAGAATTAGTCGTGATAACAGAATGTTATTTGGGTGATCGAATGGTATGGTGGTGCTATGATTAATACTTTTGTAGTGTTATTAGAACTTATGATACTAATTTGATAAAGTATGCGACTTAATGTGTGCATTGTGGTTGTAGTCATGTTAAACTCATGAAATAGGAAATTAGTAGTGAGCTGAGACGCTTAGAATGATGAATAGGTGATCATTGTCATATTGGTTACAATATGATATCCATGTCATCATGATATATAGAAGTTTAGAAATCTATAACCGTAGAAATTGTATTAGTTAATAATGCATGTAGTTGGCACTCTCACACCTTAGGCTCAACATTTCCTATTATGAAAGTAAAAGTAAAGCAAGATCGTAAATCACTTGAGTAGGTAATCATATGACCATTCTCTACAAACTAGATTTTTATCATACGGTGAGATTTAAGTTTGATTAGGATTAACATCATGATGATATTGACGTAATGAATTTTACACTAGGGTGATTGAAACTTATAGACGTAGATACCTTCATTTTATTTAAAACATGTGTTACGTAATTATATTAATAGGACGACTTCACCCCATTGAGAAATTGCATTATAGACTCTATTAATAGGTTGAGTATTGAATAAAGACAACCTTAGATTTCGGGACGAAATACTTTTAAGGGGGTAGATTGTAGTGACGCGTGCCCTTAAGTTATAATTAATATTATTTAATTATAATTAAGGAATATAATCTTTGTGGAAGATTAGGATAGACTGTGTGTCTAATTAACTAAATTAGTACTTATTTATAATTATAAAACAAGTTAGGGTCCATTGTATAATATTAGGATCAATGGGGTCACTTGAGTAATTTAAAAACCTTATGGAGACTAGGGTTTGAAGAGGACGTTTGAAGCTAAGGGATGGAGGTGCCATTTAATTTAATCACTAGGGGTAGTTTAGACATTTACTACCTAATTTGAATTAGAGAGAGGGAGATAATGGGTTATCCCACTAACTCACGTATTGTTCTAGGAGAGAGAAAATCGTTGTGTCTGTTGTGATCAAACGAAAGAGAGGAAAAGCTGTTCAACAATCTGGTTTTGGAACAAAAAGGAGAAGAAGGAAAAGTAGAATCGGGTGATCCTTGTTGCTAGAGATCTACCTAAGTCAAATCTAAGGAAACAAGGTAGGGACTTCCTGCTTTTCTACGGTATTTATGTTTATGGATGATTCCAATGCTATATTTATAGGGTTGATGTATGATCATGAATTTGAAACATATTAGATTAGTGATTTAATGAAATATAGTGTGAATATATGCCATGTTGTTTGTGTGATAATAAACATGGTAGATCTAAATTTATGTAATTTTGGTGTTCCTTGTGTTCCTATTGATTATGAGTAAATTCTTAGATCCAATGTGATTTTTACTTGTTTAGATCTATAGAATAAATCAATTGTTACGTGTTTGATCCTTGTATCACATGAATGAATTTTAGACATTTAATTATAATTATTAAAACACTAGAAATTAAGTATTTTAGTATAGGCACGAAACCCTAGGTGAAAACCCATATTTTTGTTGAATTTCTACGTTCGGCAAGAGTGTCGGTAACTACTGAACACATGCCAAAAATCCAAAAATCAATAGGTTGTCTGGACTGTCTACCGAGGCTCGGTAGCAGTCCTACCAAGAACTTCGGTAGAAGCGTCGGCAGCTACCGAGGTGCTGTCGAGGCCCAACTGAGGTCAAATTTCAGGGACCTATTCCCTAGTGAGTTGTACACATGCTTGTTAGTTGGTTTGTGTTCAAAAGATCTAGATTTGGTTGAATTATTAATAGTATAGGAGAATGTCTAAAATTCAGGATTATTGAACTGATCCAAATTGAATAAGAAGTGATATTAATGTAAAGGTTCCAGATATGATCATAGGACCTCAAAATTGGAGTGTTATGATTAGAAATGGTCACTTAGGATTTGATTGGTTGAATGGTGCCTTTAGCATCTGATATTGATTCATGTTTGACTTGGGTTGACCTATGTTTGCCTTGTGTTGATTTGATGAAATCTTGTGCGTCGATTATGGATACAGTGAGTATCCATATTGTGAATGCTGTCTGTGATTGATGATAATAACTTGAATTGTGATATGGATTGATGAACTTCCATCGTGAGTGGAAGTCCCCAAAAGGAAAGGTTTGGTAAGGGTGTATTCCACCATGGGTGAAAGTCCCTAAAGGAATGTTACTAGCATAAGGCGTTTCCAGCCGGGGGGGCAAGCCCTTAAAATGTGATGGTCGTAACTGGTGTATTCCACCGTGAGTGCAAGTCTCTTAAGGAATAGGAAATGTGGCTTTCTACCATGGGTGCAAGTCCCTAAAAGAGCAAGTTACTAGCATAAGGTGTTTCCAGCCGTGGGTGCAAGCCCTCAAAATGTGATGGTCGCAACAGGTATGTTCTTCCATGGGTACAAGTGCCTAAAAGAACAGGTTACTATTACAGGTGTGTTCTTCCGTGGGTGCAAGTCTTACAGGTTTGTTCTTCCGTGGGTGCAAGTCCCTAAAAGAACAGGCTACTGTTACAGGTGTGTTCTTCCGTGGGTGCAAGTCCCTAAAAGAATGGGTTGTATGGTCATGAATTGGATTGAGCATATGATTGGGCTAGGCCTGGTCATACTTGCACTGCATTGCACTTCATCTCATCTCATAATTGCATCATATACTTGCATTGCATTGCACATGATGAGTGATTGATTGAAATGCATTATCATTGGTAACTTGTGCGAATTGATTGTAAATGTTGATTATGATTGTGAATGGTTACGGGTGTACTTCCACCGTGGGTGAAAGTCCCTAAAGGAATGTGGTTACAGGCGAACTTCCACCTGGGTGAAAGTCCCTAAGGGAATGATAAGTGGATATTGTTATTGGTTATGGGTGTACTTCCACTTTGGGTGAAAGACACTAAAGGAATGTTGATTGTGATTGATTCTGGGGGTGTACTTCCACCGTGGATGAAAGTCCCTAAAGGAATGTTAAGTGAATATTGTTACTTGATTACGGGTGTACTTCACCGTGGGTGAAAGTCCCTAAAAGAATGATGGTTGTGACATAGTGGAACCATGTGATGTTTGTTTGTATACATAGTGAGACTATGTGTACTAAATATGATATTATGTTGTGGTTACTTAGTCGTAGCATGGTGGAAACATGTAGTGATTGTTATGTGTATGTTGGTCGTAGCATGGTGGAACCATGTGGATATTGTTATGGAACATAGTATGACTATGTTTTTGCTATAATCCTAGTTTTGTGTCACATGGTGGAACCATGTGAATACATGTAAGTATGTTAGTTGGAACACGATAGATCCATGTTGAATCTGGTTAACCATGATAGGATCATTTAGATTGTATTGACATAGTGGGACTATGGGAATGGTGAATCATTGACTTGTATGATATGATCTTGTGTGGTATCCATGTGAATTATGAATTCATATGATTTTGTAATATGCATACTAATATGTGAGATATTGTATGAGGATATGTTTAACATACGTTTTACTGTGTTATTAAATGATGGTTGAAATGCATGAATTTACTGTATTGTTATGCATGCATAAAAGTAGGTATTATAGTCTCGTTGGATTTCTCTACTGCGCTTCGGCTGATCCTTATCTCTACAAGTGATCGGATTATCTGACCTGGCTAACTATTGGAGAAAAGAGTGGATCGAGATACTTTTATTTTAGAGACTGCTGATTTACTTTAGTTGTTTTTATTACTTTGGTTTGACCCGTATAGGCAGGACATGTAATAGGGGTTATGTTTACTTTATTGTGGGTTGTTAGCTCAATGTACTTTTAATTGGGCTATGGTTTGGTTTGAAATACTTCAGACTTCCAATGCTCTATTATTATTTTGACTCAGATTCAACTAGGTAAGGATTAATTGTGTGGTTGTTTATCCGTTTTCACGTGGTGGATCCAAAGGTTGTTCCCTTAGAATCCTCGCGATCCTATATCTCGGATTTAGGGCATGACAAGAATAGGGACCATTGTGTAAATATGGGAGACTAATGGTGAAATTATGTTATTTCTGAAACATCAGGTGGTTTGGGCTTGGACCCCAACTCTTTAACACGTGGGCTAGTCGTTTGGCGCCCATTGGACACAGATGAGGGCAATGAGATAATTTCCAGTCATTTGAATTAGTAAGTTGAGATTGGAGAGAAAGTTCCCCACTAACCCACGTTCCATCCAAAATAGGAGAGAGAGAGAGAGAGAGAGAGAGAGAGAGAGACTTCCTTGTCTCACAAGTCCAAAACAATCTAAGGAAGGGAGAACAGCTTGAGAAGTTCAGATCTAAAGATTGGTATTGCATAAAAGTGATAGGAAGAGGAAGATCAACCAAAGAGATTGAAGATCTTCACCATCTCAAGTGTAGAGAATCAAAGCAAGAGAGGTAGGGATTTTCTGATAATTTTACGGTAATTATAATCATAGGATTCAATTGATGCTATAGTATGATTAGGTTGATTTGCATGTTTTTTTTTAAGCTCCATTAAGGAGTATTATGATGAGAGAATGCACCTGTGATTATATGTTGATTTACATCCATGATTTGATTGATTCGATGATCTAATAATCCTATTTCTTGATCTGAACAGCATGAATTTCGAGATGTGAATAATGGCAAGATTTCATGTAACTTGATGAAACAATGTTAGATCTGGCAATGAGATTGGCTACATGGTTATTGTTTTAATTTATACTTTGATTCAGTTCATATTTTAGATCTAAGATATATGAGGAAGATAGGGTTAACCTAGATTGTGATCTCAATGATATTAGGAATTGAGGTGGTTTGTATTGATTTGAAGATTAAGAGATAGAAATTCCATCTAATGATTTGTGAAGGTATTTTGATGCCATAGTGTATTAATTTTGGTGTGCTATGATTGGACTTAGAAAGATATGAAATTTATCGAAATCTAGGCTGGAATAGGCTTCTGTAGATCCTTCGGTAGGTACCAGACATCTACTGAGACATCCACCAAGAGAGCCCTAGCTCTCTGGATATTGTACCAAGCCTCGGCACATGCCGTGGAAAGTACCGAGACCTTCGGTAGATCTTCAGTAGGTACCAAGACATCTACCAAGAGAGAACCAACTCTTTGGAAAATTGACCAAGTCTCGGCAAATGCCGAGACATGTACCAAAACTTTCGATAGGACCCTCGGTAGATACTGAGCATCTACGGAGCACCAATCAAGGTGAAAATTCAAGAAAAACTCCCTGAGGTGATTTGGAACATTGGTGTATGCTTGGTTTGAGTGCGAAATACTCGTATAGGATCGGGTGTAACCATTTGCTTAAAATGTCTAGTTGGTAGCTTGAGTGGCAGCCTATAGGGTAATTTGATTTGTGATTGTTCAATAATGCTTTGTTGACTTCTAGGTTCTCAGATCCTAACTTTAATATGTGTGAGGGCATGTTGGACATTCCTGTTGTATGATGATCCTATGGCTAGGCCATGAGGACTGTGATTGGTGAGAGTGGTACCAAGGGTATCCACTGGAGCCAATGTGATTGATAGACTTGTGTGCTACATGAATATGTTGTGTATGATGCTGGGAGCATCTTTAAGTCAATGAGATTGACTTGTTTGTTTGTTGCATGATTATGTTATGTGAGATGCTGGGAGCATCCTCGGGTCAATGGGATTGATCTGGTGTATGTTTTCTTGATTGCGATTGACTGGTGAATTCAGCCGTGGGTGTAAGTCCCTAAAGGTGAATGGAGCATATGGTGGATTCTAGTCGGGGGTGCAAGTCTCAGAAAGGTGATGGCCAATACTAATGGGGTTCCAGCCATGAGTGAAAGTCTCTAAAATTGGATGGTTGTAACTGGAGCATTCTTCCATGGGTAAAAGTCCTTAAAAGAATGGTTGAATGTTTGTTTGATTGTGCATTGCATATGCATCATCTGCACTCATGACTCATCATTGCATCATATCATTCATAATTCTACATTGCATTGATTGTGACTTGATGATTGCATTCTTGCATTATGGTCATATGTGTGCGATGTGATTGCGTGTGAAGCATGGTGAGACCATGTGGAATGGCTGTATGGAATGGTATAATCTATCGTGGGTGCAAGTCCCTAAAAGATTGGATTTGGTTGTACATATGATGGGATCATGTGGACAAGATTTGATAGTATGGTGGGACCATGTGATTTGTGGTTGTAACATGGTGGGACCATGTGGAACAATTATTGTGCATAGTGGGACTATGTGGTGTGTAACTGTGATTCACAATGGGACTATGAGGTTGATAGTAGAGTATGGGTGATCTGTGTGGGTAACATAGTGAACTTTGAACTTAGGGTGATAGATGAGGAGATCATGTTGTCTTGATTCATAGTGGGACTATGGAAATTATGCAAGATATATTCGTGACATGTTGATATTATGTTACATTCTGTTCGAACATTATATGATAAAACTGTGGGAATGAAGTATTAATATGTTGTATGTAAAATACTTAACTGAATTGCATGGTTGATTTTCTTTGGAGGTAGTTACTATATATTATCATTTTATCTCTACTGGCCTATGGCTAACCCATATAGTTTTATAGGTGAACACTATGAATGAAGTTTGTTGGGTCGGAATCCAGGAGAGATACGAGTTTAACTTATTTCAGTTAATGGAACTTGTAGACAAGTTTATTTTAATTACTTTGACTTTGACTTTGGTTTAACCCCATGATGGCAAGGTTGTAATAGATAGTTGAATCATTTGAGGTTGGTTTAAATTAATTAGACTTCCGCTGTTATCTTTATGTATGCTCTAACGACCATGATAAGTGGTCAATTTATGATTGGTTATCCGCATCCAAGGGTTGGATCCAAAGGTTGTTCCTTATGAATCCTCGAGATCCTATATCTCGGATTTGGGGCACGACACTTAGCCACACATTATAACTTAAAGAGTTATGATTGTGTGTAAATTACTTTAGTTTCCCATAGTGCAACCCACCAATCACAAGTAGTCAAAGTCAAATATGTAACTAACTTAGTAAAATTTTAAAAGTAACCTCTATATTTTAATTAGTTAGAAATTAAACCTTATAAAAGTTCAGGTTATTACACCTTCCCATTGCCATGCTAACCAACCCCACGTTCTCCACAACACCACCTCGCGCTAATTCAAATTCTCTCTTAGGTTATAACAAAAGGTACCCCTAAGGTCCCCCAAATAACACTAAGACCCCCAAAAATGAAGATAAGTTACCCAAAACTCTATTAACTAATAAACCACAGGATAATTAATTAAGGAAAAATGTAAATAAATTTTGATAAAAACTTAAAGAAAAAATGGGATATCCTTTTAGTGGATTTAGGTCCTTACAATATCATGTTATGATCATATATGTGTTTTTGGCAATATTAAGTGATTAATTTGCATAAAAGACCACTAACTGTTTCGACATCTCATCTCTAATTAAAATAAGACTTAATCATATTTAATTTTATTATTTATGACTCTATCATCATGCCTACATGTGTATTACACTATATATATTAAACTATGTGCATTATATTATTTAGAATTGTGATGAATGGCTCATACCTATGTTGTTTTGAATATATGACTGTGGCATCATTGTGTGTGCACAACACTAATAAAGGATTTGAATTTATGAGTTGCATATTGACTACCCAGTTAAGATAGCTTCCCTGTTATCCTATTGTTGGAGCACATTGTGCTTGGCCAACAAAGGATACTATCATGACTCATGATATGGCAATGGCCAATGCTTGTTAATTTGAGACTATGCCACCCAAGGTGAGGGATGAATTCCCAAGAGACGTGTGGTAAGATGATAGGTGAGGGAGTGCACTCCCAATTTTCCGAATCATAAGAGTCACTTCTGTTAGTAGATCGGATAATGCGTGGCTCACTGAGGAGATTTCACATTAGTGATGCCTTGGATATGTTCCCTTGATCGAAAATAAAAGTTGGAATTTTTCCCATTAGGTCGCAACCCCTACAAACTATGATGCACATGTGGAATAATCCTATATCATGGTTGTGTATTCGAGGGATGGAATTCACATTAGTGAGACATCTTGTATATTTGGATTGAGGTCATGTGTGGAACTTACACTATTCAAATGCAAAATAGCATGCATTGTGATAAGTGCCTAGCATTTACCATTTTAACCTAGTTATTCATGTTTATTAGTCTTTCTTGCCAAGTTAATTGAGAGAATTGATGCTTTTATTTTATTTTCAGGTTTGGTGAAGAATTAAGAAAACAGGCTTAAAACAAGTCTAATTAAACTTAAAAGGAAACAAGGGCCAATGCTGAAGATGAGGAGAAAGTCAAGCTTCAAAAAATGCCAAAGAGAATCTCAAGTGAAGCCAAAGAGAAACCCAAGTGAAGGAGCTCAAACAAGGAAGAAATCTACGGAAATACATTGTCGATCGATCCCCATTTTGGATCGATCACCAATGTCAATAGATCTCCATTTTGGATCGAGTGACATGTGCGATCGAGCGGAATTGCCAGTTATAGCACAGAGCAGTTTTCGTATTTTGGTCATAACTCCTTCAATTGAAGTTCGATCGAGATGATTTTGGTCCCGTTGGAAATATACACATACGCTTTACAACTTTGTCTCTAATAGACACATTCAATTTCTAATGTTTTCTGGGTCAAACTCAAGTCACAAGGTAGCTGTTCTGGGCAGTCCGAAAATAAAGCCGAAATTGGAGTTTTCTTTGGGAGAGTTCTTGTGGGATAAGAGTTCCAATCCTTTTGGGATTGCTTTATCTATATATAGGAACTTCTAATTTCGTTTTAAGAAAAGAAAAGGCGGAGGCATTAGCCATAGGATAGATTAATTCTTTTCTTGGGAATTCATAGCAAGTTGAAGAGGAAGCATTATGAGCAGCTAAGTTCCTGTGAAATGTTGATGTAAACTCTAACCTTCTTTATTATGGTTTAATTTCATGTTATTTTTAGGTTCTTTAATTTCCTGTTGTTGAT